>CM021737.1:17155680-17250958 GCA_011075105.1 Heteronetta atricapilla | reverse complement strand
GAAGAAGAAGAAGAAGAAGAAGAAGAAGAAGAAGAAGAAGAAGAAGAGACATCGTGCATGATACAGGATTAAAATAAATAAATAAATGAAATGGAAATAAATGTAAGGGAAAAGAAAAAGAAAAAAAAAGGAAAGTAGAAAACTGACAAAAAAGCAACAAGTTACTTTTTCAATAAAAAATACATGCAGTCTGGCCCCTGGGTCTTGGTTTTAAGTGAAGATATTGACTTGCAGCTGAATGACGAGTAGAATATTTTTCTACTGAAATATTGATAGTAGATTACACTAAACCACAAACTATCTCCATAAAGCCCATCATTTCTAATCCTAATGGTGTTTTCTTTCCCTTAGATGACTACTACATTCATGATATGATGTCTTTATTCTATCTGGGGGAAAAACTTTTTACCATACAGCTAAATTAACTTGTCAAAAGACTTCAAACTTCGGAAGCTTTTACAGCTCAATTCAAAGCTATTATTCAAGATTGAATGAGAAGGCTGTGGACTGTAAAAGCTGGCAAAAAAAATAAATAAATTTCACAGGCATTCACAAGTTGAATGGAATACTTACTTTTTGTTCAGGTTGTGTGTTTCATTGAGCTGTCTCAGAATAGCTGAATTTTGCCCATAGCCCTCCTTGGTCTGCAACGAGAGACAGAATGCCTCTTTCTGCTGCTGTTGAAGCTGCGCCCCAGTGCATGCTCTTTCACACACACTTGATTATGTTTCGTTTGTGCCAACCTAAATAAGTGCCAACCAGCTCTCCAGAAATGTGGGGAGCACAAAAGAGAACAGATAGCTGCTAGACTGAGGCAGAGCAAGACCACAAACCTTTATTTGTCCTTTTCTTTTAAAATAAGATCATAGACTTAGATCATCTTACAGTCAGTTGCAGCTTTCTCATGTAAATACGAACGCCTGGCTTCAGGAGCAGCAACTGCTTTTCAGGAGAAGCAACTTTCATATTTTACAGACAAGTAGCAGCTGACAGAGCTTGCGCTTGGAGCCTTTCCTTTTGCAGACCCAATCTACTTTGCCCCCCAGTCTCCTTGAGACAAAGACATCAGAAGGCAAGGCAGCACTTAGAGAGCTGGGAGGGGAGCCCAGGGCTCTTGGGCCACGGCTGTATGGCAGAGGGTGCACGTAGTTACTTGACTCACAGGCAAAGCATGTGGCAGGATGGATCCGTAATGGCCAGCAAGGAAAGTGGCCTGGATTCAGCACGCGCGTGGTGCAGCTGCGTCTGGCTGGTCTGCAGGGAACGCTGAGCACACTTTTGTTTTGTTGTGTTTTTGTTGTTGTTTTTTTTTTTTTTTTTTTTTTTTAGGATGTCTAGAGTTTAAAGCATTTTCAAGCATTCAGAGTACTCAACCATGAAATGAGGGGATCCAGGTTCACTTCTCTCTTCTGCCTGGGAGAATTCGTAAATGCAGCTTCCATCTCCCTAAAGGGCTGTGCTCATGGACGGCATAGGGTAGCAACCCTCCGCGGTGAAGGCAGGCCACCCAGCAGAAAGATGTGCACGATCCACACGATGACAGAGCAGACAAGACATTGCTACGTTCCTTAGCTGCAAGGCTGCAGAGGAGGGTTAAGAAATGTTTAGTTTCTGGACTGAGTTTAGACTGGAGTTGACAGGACCAGCAACGTAGCACTGAGATGTTTTGGGGCTTTGCACTCCAGAAGCTAAGCTCTGGGGAGCACTTAACAGCTGCCTTCATAATAGGAGAGCAACCTACTGTAGTGTAACAGCATCTTTGAATTCAGGTTGCTAATTGCAAGCTAACTACTGGATCTGGCCTTTTTCTTGTTATTGCCTTAGTCCTGCATGTGTAAAGCAGGAATATTACCGATCCCCTACCTACGAATAAGATGAGGATAAATGCACTGTGATTTGTTACCCATTACTGGGAGACCTGAAGATACAAATGAGGCAGTAGAGCAATGACAACAACAACAAAAAACACCTAAATCATCACCAGGCACTTCTGTCTGTGCATGAAAGAACAAAAACTTCAGGCAAAATAATAAAGTCCCTGACAATTTCTGCCTACAGTAGCTATATTCCATTAAAAAACAAACAGCACCTCAGAATATGTCACGACTGTACAGGATTACTAAACGCAGGCTCTTCTGCACCACTACACGTGGACATTATTACTTTAGCTTGGTCCACTGCTTGGACACTGCCGGCTGGCATCAGTGCTGATGAGCACACTTTAATCAAAACCCCACTGGGCTTCTGCACATGGAGGACGAGAGCAAGCTGAATACCAAGCACCTCAGCAGTGCCCAGGGACAGGAGCTCGGTGCACCTCAGAAGTAAATCGTGTTTTGTCAGACATGGTGTTTTTTGACCAAGGTTCAAACGAGAAGGTAATTTTAGTTTTAACCAGTTGGGACAGAAAGGAGCACTGGTAGATGATGTGCGTGGGCAAAACTGTACAGACGTTTCAAATTCCTAATTTCTTCCTCCTCTGTTTTGTTTTTCTAAGGATTGTTTCATTACATTGCATGTAGGTCACAACTTTCTTATTTAGAGTCTATGCATTTCCTGAATGTGCATATCTATTAAAAGGGTTAGGCAGCTGTGTTTTGTACTTGGCAAAACCTCAGTCATCTTGCTTTCCCTTTCCTATGACAAAACCAAAACCACAGCTAGTTTTGGATTTGAACTCACTCGGAAGTACTGAAAGTGACCTCAGATTTTCTCTGTCTACTTGCAGGAGAGCACTCACCACGGCATATCAGCTTTTGAGCCTAAATCTCCCTCTTGCACATCCAATAAAGATGGGGCAAAAGCAAGGGCACAGCAAGGAGGAATGTGCAAACAGAAGAGCAAAGTGGGTGCACTCAGCAAGCCAAGTGGAGCATTAGAATACCATCTAGCAAGGAGAACGATCTGTTCCTGATGAATATACCTGGCCGCGTTCTCATAAGTCATCCAGACAATTTCTGAAGGCCATGGTGCTGAGCCCACACCAGGTGGCTGTCAGCAGATCTACAGGTCTCATGCTGAGCCGTAACATCCACAGGTCACTCCTGCAGCACTGGTTCAGCTCCTTTACACAGAGACACAGAAGCACCTAAAGAGGGAAAATGTTCAGAATCTTCTCTCTTTTTTTAACATTTTTTTCTTGATGCTTTTACCTTACCTGCTGCAGTTTAAAGACTTGTGTTAGTTACAAGCACTTTCTCTGACTTCTTAAAAAGCATCACAGCAGATCAAGACGTGCTGACAGAAGTACAAGAGTCTGGAATAGCAACAGTGAAATGGATTTGTGGAAAATGGTATCAGAACCATGAAAGAAACACCTCCAAAGTTTGGAGAGTTATACCCAGACCCTGTCTAGCGCTATTACAAAATTGTGTGTGACTTCTGAATCTAGGGCTCTCATTTGCAGATAGGTCGTTTAGTAGAGAGCTAAGACATGAATATTCAGCCATTAATGTTAAAAATAAAATTTAGAAGGTACTATGACAAAAGGTCAGATGAGTCAAAACTTCTCCAGCTTTAAAAAGCATGTCCACAAAAAATATACTTCTTTTTTTCCAGGATCAGTAGTTAGGATCAATTCTGTAAAAGAACGGGGAAAAAAAAAAAAAAAAGGAAGAAGAAAGGCGAACTTTACATTCTGAAAAAGAGCGGATAGCAGAAACCCCATGGTTTCATGGACTGGATTCAAGGAAAGGACTGAGTGGGACAGAGTGGAAACTAAAACTGAAGTGCTGTTTCAAAAGTCTACAAGGCGACAGAGACCAACCCAGAAACGGAATGTAAGTAGTTGAGATATAAATCAATAATATCTACATTGCATAATAAGTACCATATATTTTTCCCTGTAGAAAAGGAAGAGTTTACAATAGGCTCCTCTAGAGATGATGTTGCAATGGGATGCGCCTGTGTGTTTCCAGCAGATTTGGTTTAGGCTGTTCACGCTGAGTTGTGCTGGCATCAAAGAGATGAGACACACAGATCTCGATTCATCTTTATCAGGAGCTTCCTGTCATGTTAGCAGGTTGCTAGTTGCATATTAAAGGCTCAGTTATGAACATGGGTGGAAACTCTTCAAACATCACACACCAACAGGCAAACGTGAACAACTCTAGGAAAGCTACTGGCATGGATGGGAAACAAAAGGATGATCATTAAATAAAGCCTTCTGCCTCAGACTGAATGATGGACAGGACAAGTTCTGGCTCTTGTGTAGAGACTAAGATGCAAAATGCTCTGATCATACAGTAGGAAGTGCAATGGACCAAAATTGGGCTGGGCTTCTCTATAAGCAAGGAGAAAAACAAGTGTTAGGTTAGAGCTATTTATTTTAGTTTTGTTCGCCTGGTCAAGTGAGCAAAGAACAATGAGTAACTAGACTGATAGCTCACTAGTGTTAGGTTTGCAAGCTCATTTTGGGTAAGGCAAGTAGATGTGAAAGAGTTACTGGAGTATGGCAGTGGAAGAGGACAGGCTGGGTGGCGGGCGAGGCGTGCTATTGAGCTACTTTCCTTTGAACCCTGCAAACCTCAACTGCTGATCTCCAAAACCAAAGCAAAGGAATACTCTTTGTCACCTTGATTTTGGCAAACCCGGACAATCATTTCAGTAAAAATTGCTTGTTAACTAATCCATAATACTACAGGTGTGAGGCTGTGTGTTTTGGTCATGTATTTCCAATAACAGTTTCTCCAGCAAGCAGTGTAACAGCTGTGGCTGATAAAACTGTGTATAACTGTTATCCTCTCCTTGATAGAGACTCACAAATTTAACACTGAGTTTTGGCCTTGTTGCTGGTACCCTGCAGTCAGCCAAGAGTAAAATGGATGTCTTTGGCATGCTAGAAGCAAAATAAAAAAATTCAAGGTCACAAGAGTAAAGGAATTGCCATTACTAGGCTAGAGGAAGGAGCTGTGTCCTACACAGCCAATATACCAATATACTACCGATATACTTTGGAGGTGACTGTGTCAGTGCAGACCCCTGTTTCTCTCGTAAGAATCTTTCCACAAGACCGAGGATTTGGGAAGGTGGATTCCTACGTTGTCATGAAAGAAGTTCTCAGTAGACCTCTACTTAAAAGCTGAATTCCCAGGAGCATCCTTCATTTTCGAGTGTCTCCTTTACTGGCAGCTTTGCTCAGTAAGGGCCTGACTGTCTACAAAACAGTCTCTGAAGTCACAGTTCATAATGCCAGCCTGAGGTTTCTCCACATACAGAAATCATATGGTCGCACCTGGAAACCACTTTAAGAGTGTGGGCACCCTTAGCCCTTAGTATGCAGCTGCACGACACACAAAGTACGGCAGCTGCACAGCACACAAAGCTGCACACCGCTGGAAGAGTACGCACTTACAGCTCTTCTACCATGCATGTTTTTGCAAGGTAACTCACCCATCAGAGTTAATTTTTAAAATATTGAACACAGTGCTCACAAAGATGCAAAGCTAATCCAATACCAGCTGCATGAAGATGCACGGATTGGTACTGGATTTACTTTTGTACAAGCAGCACCCCGTTATGGGGCAGAGCAGGCTCCCTCCGGCTTGCCAGCCCTTCTCAATAGCAGCCTGGAAGGCTTAATCCTAAAATTGTAGGGCCATTCAGTGCCCTTCTCTGTCGATTCAATCGCTGGTCTGTCTGCTCAGGCTTTCAGCGGGCGTGCCAAGTGAAGTGGTGGTTTCGGTGATGCACACACCTGACCGCCAGGAACTGGAAGGAGACCACCAGCTTGTTTCGTGCCGGTTACTGAGCAGCCGCTGGAGGTTTGCAGCTTTCCGTCACTACCAGCTTGGACGGGATTCAAACCAGCGACCTCAAGCGAAAACCATCCCTCCTCGATTGCCCAGCTCCTGACGCATCCCATCCTCTGGGTGCCCTCAGGAGCGAGCAGGACAGCTCCCTGTTGCAGAACAGCAGCCGTAGAGTGGTTTTTAAAGAAGCGTTTTTGCTTTTCTGGGCTTGAGCCCAAAATCCTACTTGGAGTCACTCACATTCATGTCAGCAGAACAACACAGCCAAACATAAAAGTTCTTTTTTTTTTTTTTCCCTTTAATTAAACTGTTTTTCTCTCAAGTCAAATGTGAACATTATCATCACTCCAGACTAAGAACAAGCGCTGGTGAACGTTGCCAGTGAAATTTAAAATCCACTTGAAATAGCTTTACTTTTAACAGAAAGTATCATCTTTTACTGGACGCTTCCTCACCAAAGCAACTGTTAGAATTGAAATGGAGCAGATTTCTAGACTATCAAGTGCAAAAGACATATTCTCTCTTCTCTCTGCTTTCCTCCTGCCTTCAGAAGAAATACAACATCCTCATTTGTCTATGCTGGGTTTAACTTTTTTTTTTTTTTTTAATGGGCATACCAAAAACATACCCATTTGCCACAACTGCTCAATTCATTCCCAGGACCATTACAAGCTTCTCTGGCAAAAAAAAGTTCTGTCATGTCTCTGGCTGAGAAGCTCTGCAAAGAGTGGTGTTCCTAGTTTCATTCGTGGGCAGAAAGTCCAGGCACCAGAGGAACAATATTTGTATCCAGCCCAAATGCCTCAAAGTCCTCAGCTGCCAGCAGCCTTCACCAAAAAAAACCCTTGCCACGGGTGCTCTCCTGGACAGAGACCAGGCTTTTTTACAGAGTGTGGGGTGCAGTAATGCTGGAGAATTACAAAAGAGAGGCAAAAATAGAGTGGAAGCACACATCTATGGCTCATTAACTGACTTCAGATGACACCAGCTTGCTGGTGATTCTGTGTGTGTCTGTGTGCTTTTTTCCTCCCAGCTTTAGCAGGGAATGTTTTATTTGCTTACTGAAGTTTTCACATGCAATATGTTGTTGCTGTTTTGTTTTGTTTCTTAAATCCCTTACCTATATATTTATTATAGACAGATATTATACCCTCGCAGTAAAGAAACACTGCAAAGTGCTAGTTAACTTCTCAGAGCTGACTGAATAATACCATAAATACAAGGGTACTGAAATGACAACAATAAAGGGATCTGCACTTTGAACAATAAATATGAACTGTAGCTGTGCTTGGGATTTTATGCATGCTGTAGCTAATAGGTATTCAGCTTGTGTGGGCCACTGACATTTAAATAAACACATGTGCAGTCCAAGGGGGTTGGCTGCAGAGCCTCTTGTCAATTGAATCCAGCCCTGGGAACACGAATAGAACAGCTCAGGATTGCAGAAATTCCACGCTGGGCCAGCCCTTGGTGGTATCTCTCCTGAAAGCATAAGACATCCTCCGTGGGGGGGGGGAGGGTGTGACAGTGGGGATGAGAAGGGGGGTGGAAAACCCCAAAAACATGTGGATTCAAAGAGATGCCGTAAATATTGCTAATGAAAATGCCTGCCCTTTGCTCAGGGAGCATTCAGCTTCTCTGGAACTGAGCTAGCCGCTCAACCTTAATAGCATTCATACACTGCATCAGGAAATGGAAACAACAACGTCAAAAAACGCCACTTAAAGAAAGCCTTTTTTTTTTTTTTTTTTTTTCAAAGCAACGCCACGGTACGCTGATGTAAATCCATTCAAGAAACAGACATCTGGGCTGGCAGGATGCAGAAGGACCTGGAGACAACCACCTTCTGCAGTGCGCGTGCTTCTGAGGCCACCTCTGCGTGCACAGGCCGGCTGGGCTGTGGTGGAGTAAGTCTGACTGCACTGCTGGAAAAGGCAAGGACTAACACCGCCAGTCTTTCTTTACCCATTCCAGCAAACCAATTGATAGCTCTCAAAATCAAAAATGCCTTGGCAGTATCAGACACACCAAGAGGCTACGGGCTAGACTGTCATAGTCAGTACCTCACTGCAAAATAACAGGAGGTAGAGGAAGGCTGTGAGATGCCCCAAGCACTGGTTTAGCACGGTGCACGTAAACCACGGGTGATGCCATAAGTGTCTGTGGGACTTCAAACATTCTCCATCAGCGTCATAGAGAGCACAGTTTCACATCCAGATGTTAGCTTTTCCCACCACCACTGCATACCATCACAGGTGAGGGGTAGCCCAGGCATAAGACAACAACAACTCCAGGGCTGTCAGCCTCTGAAAAGGGAAGTTAAAATACAAAAAAAAAGAAAAAAAAATTGTCCAAAGGGGAATTCAGTGAGCTACTTAAAGTCTAGCTTTAACACTGAGTAAAGCAATAGAGGCTACATAACAGTATTAAAGATAATTAAAGAATTAGGATGAAAAAAAACACACTTCTGGTAGCTGGAATCATGCCTCCTGGGGAATTCTTTGTGGGCATCAATGCATATGTAAGTAGGGCCAGTTTAGCTGCTACAGTGTACTATGCTTTCTGAAAAGCTCTCTCGCCAGGGGCTCCTAGGAATTTAATCTCTCCTGGGATTAGAAGGGAGGTTCTCAACTGAATTCAAAACTGGTAGAAAATACGGAGGGACAGGTAAGAATAAATGGTTATTTTTCACAGGGGAGGCAATCCCAGTGGAATCCCGCAGCAATTTGGGCTGTGACATGGGTTGCTCTCAGAGCAGAAACGATCGAGAAAAGGGATACAGCAGCAATCTGCTGAGGACTGAGAAGAAAAAAACAACCTAGAATAGCAGAAACACCCTTCTGCAAAAAGCTGCAGGAGGACTGAGGGGCATGGTGTTAAAGCAGAGTACCAGGTCTGATAAATAGCAAGCAGCACATAACCAAGCTGGCCTCTCCATTTGCTGTTACCCACTCAGGAAACAGAAGCTAAATCAACAAGAACACCAATTTGTTCCCAAGCAGTGAGCGAAGAGGGGAACGGAGCATGAGGAGCTGCCAGGCAATGGCCTGAGAAGTCCCCCAGAAAAGGTATTGGTTAAGCCTGTCCAGTTCCTCCGCTGCCTGAAAAAGAGGATTTCTGGATCTTCTGGATCTCTGTGACATTTTCTGTCGAATCGGAAGGCACCCGGTGGTAGTGGAGGTATTTACTGTCACTCTCTTCAACATGACAGAGCAGTGCTTGATGCACATCCTTAGTCAGGCAGCAGACTGAAAACCACAACGGAGCACTTTTTCCCTGCACGTTATGGACTTTGCTACCATAGGTGGTTGTGGAGGCCAGAAATTAAGTGTGCTGCAAAGGCAGTTAGCCAGAATAATGGAAAGCAAGCTGAACAAAAAGGTCTAGGGAACTTAAAAATGGAGAGAAAACCTCTAGCTCAGTGAGCTGTTAAACTACAGCCTGCTGGGAGTGGTTGCTGGAGTCAGCGTAACTCCTGTTTTTGTGCTCCTTCCCTTAAGTATCTGCTACCAGGCACTGTCAGAGACAGCGCGCGACGCTTTGGTCTGTCTTAGTACAGCTGTTCCTGTGTTTCACAGATTAACTTTGGATCCAGACATAATTGGTACAAAAGGAAAACACTGAAAAAAGAAGTCTGGGAGAGAATGTCTAGCATGCGTTCCTAATGGAGCCAATGCTTTCAAAGCTGTTCATCTAAATATAGTTTCTAAAAAACCGCCGAAGTCAATAGGGTTTAGGCATGGATGGAACTTCTAAAGCATGCTACTGGTGCAGGAATAGAGGACTTGGAGCGAGGGGGATTTTTCCTAGAACAGCCTTCTTGGTGGGGAACAATCAAAGGCAGGACCTCGTGCGAAGCATGCAAGAGGCTGGGCAGATGAAACAACCACAATAATCGAGTCTCCAGAATCAATGGCTTCTCATCAAAGCCATTTATACCTTCTAAAGGAAATTAAGGATGAAATAAATGAACTGCCAGACATGCCTGAGACCTGTCATCCTAAGCAGCCTTAGCACCAGAGGACTGGGTAGATCTAATGTTCTCCAAGTCTACATTTAAGAACGGAGAACATACGGATGAGTAGGGATATAACCATGGAGAGGCACAGCTTGGCTTCTGCTGCGCCGAGATATGGCAGTTGGGTGAAGGAGCTGGCAAGCGTATGGATAAGGAAGGCACAGTGCCCTAATCTACTTCAATTTCCCAAAAAGTTTCCAGTATTTTGCTTCACCAAGTGCTCTGCGATGCCATGGGATAAGAGGGAAGGTCCTTGCACAGATTAAAAATAATAAAACCCAAGAAAGAACAGGAAGCAGAAGGTGCAAAGCTAATGTTAGCTGAAGCTGGCAATCCAGAATTAACTAGGATATTTCAGTACTTGCTCTCTTCTGCTTTCGCAGGAACAGAACAGCATAGCTGCCGTCTCACTGCTGCCCACCACCACGCTGGGGGAGCCTCTTCCCTTGCAGCAGCCGCAGTCTCCTGTTGATTTCACTGAAGCTCTGGCTCACCTTCCTTGCCGAGGAATGAGATCTCTGCTTTGATTTTCAGCTCATTTGCTTTTTTTCTGTAGCAGTTTGATTTGTGGTTGCTAGCAATACCCCAGTGGCTGCTCTGCTGCATAGCAGAGGTTCCCTGAATCGCCATCAGCCTTATTCAAACAGTCTTACTGTGCAGGCGGCAGGCCTTCTTGGAAAGATATTCGGTCTTTTGAAACTGGTTGGAAATCAAGTTCACATTCTTCTATACCGTTTGTTGTGTTTTTTCCAGTATCCTGGATGAGGTTGCTTTGTAGGACATTTCACAAGCGGACAATTCCCAAGAATCACCTTTTTTTTTTTTTTAAATTCAAAAACATCAATTTGCCAGACATTTCCCAGAATATGCACTTCATGGAGAAATATTCCAGACTGCTTTGATGCCTGCAACCAGCCCCACACGTGCACACATGCTGGAAGACATGGGATGCCACCAGGCATGTCCTGCCCAGGGGGAGGTGGAGGCAATGGTGGATGCACCTGCCTGGGCTGACGGCTCTGCTTAGGAAAACCAGGGTGCTGGTTTAGGTGGAGGTGTGTGCCTGTCTCTGGCTGGATGCTGAAATATAGAGGTGCTGCTGAAACCATGACACAGAGAAAGAAAAGGCGGTGTGTTGGGGGATACAGTATGCCAGGGGGTACAGAGTAGACCTGGAAAAACTGGCTTAAGTTCTGCAAAACCACTGAGAGGAAGAGGATGCTGCATTTATTTTCAGAAAATGCACTTATCTACACTGAACGCAGTCCTGACTCCACCAGTGCCCTCCTTCTTCTGAGAAACCAGTCTGGGACAAGATGCACATACACAGAAATCCATTCAGTGCTCACCGAGGTCAACAAGTCTCCTGCTGGTACCAGCAGATAGCGGCGCAGCCCCCAGGTAACCCTACGCTTGGGCCCAGACCCAAAGTTAGCCACGGGGGTGCCCGAAGCCCCCAGCATGATTCCACCACAGCCAGCCCATTTGCAGCACTTCTTTTGAGGCCCAGGCCAGCCCTGCTGGAGCGACCAGCACAGGACCCGGACCCCAGCCCCGCTGAGGCACCCAGCGGGCAGCACAGCGGCGGTGCCAAGCCTGGGAGCGGTCTGAGGGAACGCATGCAAACACCTGCCTGAAGGCAACGGCACGGGGACCGCCAACTCGTTTTGCACAGACTACAAAATATTTACTATGATTTCCACTCCCCAGCAAGTGAGGCTCAGATGTCATATTGATTGGGTGCAATGTAAGAAGCTTGACAGACAGAAATGATGCGGAGCAATCTGGGAAGCACAGGAAGCTGGGCTCCACAAAACAACACGTATTTTTCAATACAACCACAGGCAAGCGTCTGCGGGTAGGAACAAGAGGACACGTTGCATTTTTAGGGCAAGGGACTGAGCAACAGAGTCCCTGGCAAATAACCACCTGCACAGGTACCTGCAGAAAGAAAGAGGGAGAGCTCGCTTCGGTGCTTGGATGAATACAGAGCAGAAAAATCAGCAAAGGGCTTTGGCAAGACCATGGCTGAAAGAGCACAGGAAGCACATCTGGAAAACACCCCCTCAGGAAAGAGCCACAGATCTTAGCTGAAGCCTGGAAAGCCTGCCCTTCAGCCCAAGGCTGGAGCAACTCGTCTCCTCTTGAGCTGGAGAGATTCTCTGACCTGTCCACAACAGCCTGAATCGGAAGAGCAGGGGGAAACTTTTTCTGCACAAAGGGCCCAAGGAATCTGGGAGAAAGAGGCTCAGGAGAGCACTGCCAGAGCACAGTAAGACTCAGGCTCCGGATGACCAGAGAAAGCGCTGATGTGTTAGCAGCAAGAGTAATTGAAACAATTCAGCCACGTGGCAGAGCTCTCCCCAGCCACTGTCAGACAAGTCTAAGTCCAGAAGATGTTTCCCTAAAAAATGGGTCTGAGAAGGCCCCCCCCAGAAAGCCTTCCTGCTTAAGAACCTGCATCCTTTCCAAGGATTACAACACCTGCTTTCCTGAGGAACATTACATTTTCTACCCTTAGGTTTTCACAGAGTTGACAGGATAGGGTTCCCAGGCTGGCTGTATTATTTTCTTTCCATGTATCACTAGACAATCTAATTTCTTCATTTGACTGTAGTTATCAGATAGTTGAATTTATTTCAGTTAGGGGAATATTTCCTTCAATAACTGAAGATAGCCAAGTGCCCAAAAAGATCATTTTAATTCCGTGAGAAGCCGTTCTACGATATTATGATAATATCTGCTATATATTTTGATGATCTACTGCTATGCCTCAGGTTCTGTGTTGAAACAGCTGACTCGTGTTATTGAGCATTATGTAGACTTGTTTACACTCAGCTGAGTTATTGCTAACAAGTAGTCTTAGCCAAGCATCATAGGACTATACTTCTTTGTGATGGAAAGGTGGTACAATTGGACTAGAACCAAAGCTGTAACTCTGCCTGTTCCTTGATGGGCTGATTGCTGTTATCAGGGAGCACTGTGATCCTTACCTGCAACAGGAGACACTGCTCACGTCCACAGCACAGGATCCATGAAATGACAAAAAAGACCGTCCACCCTTTAGGGAACTGCCCCTTTCTGTCTCCAACAAGACGGCAAATCAAATTTAATCCAAATAAAATTACTGCAGATAGTGGCTGCAAATAGTACTGTTTGCGGCCATACAGGAAATTATACTGGAGAGGAAAAGGGCTTGAGAATATGGGGGCAGGGAAACATCTTGTCTGTGACTGAGACAGAAACTAGGAGCTGCAAGACCTGGATAAAGCACACGGTATGGTGACGAATGACTGAAAATTGGCCCTAATACCACCCCTTGAGCATTACTCTGGAGCAGAGACCTGCTCCAGCATGTACCTACATATGGACCAGAAGGACCTGCCTGGGACCATGCCTGTAGTCTCACCAAAAGCTCTCCTGCAGCAAGAAAACCTGGGTGACCCCTATCTCTGGTTCTCTCTCTGCAAAACAATCCACTGATCCACCAGACCCACCGCAACTGCACCTGTTGCAGGAGCCGGGTCTTGTGTTGCAAGGCAGAGAAACCTCTCAAGAAGCCCCATGCTGCAAAGCAGCATCTTCACTTCCCTCCCAGTTAATTTACTTCCAGATTTTTTTGATGGATTCTCTTGTGATCTCTTATTCCTTGACAGTACTGCCCTTTCAGTAGGAAACCCATCTCATTCACTGGTCCCACCTAGCCCTGCTGAAAAAAACAACCTTTCCCTTGCAAGTTATAGGATAAAGTTGTATTCTGCTTTACTCCTTCCTCAGGCAATGAGACACTTGGCCACACTTTGGAGGTTGATGAGAGTAAGAGGGAGAGAAATCAGGGAATCCACCTGGTTATGTCGCCCTCACAGCTCAGCTGTGGTGCCAGGAGCCACTGGCCCTTGCTATTGCTTTCCAGGGCCTCTGGCTAGGAGCACTTGTGATCTTAAGATTAGTGCCTATTCTACTTTACTCACGTCTTACTCATTACACATGCTGCCAAGTACACAGGCACTTCTGAGTCAGCCCCTTGAATGGAGCAAGCTTCAAGAACCCAAAAAGACTATGGATGTTGTTTAAATTCAAAATGTGCCTGGTCTGTCTGGGACAAGGTCCATGAAGCTCCTCAAGTTTTGTTCAAACACCTTTACTCCAAAATACATGCTCAGCAGCCAAATGATTTGTCTATAATTCCTTTAAGCAGCATTCCCAGAGAGAATGGGAAGTGTTTTTAGGAAAGCAAAATATTTCAGCTGAATGAGCTGGAAAGAAGGTAAGATCCACAAGGGTCTCACCCGGCTGGCAGAGAAAGCCAGGAACACAAACCCGGGGGTCACAGCCCCAGCCAGCGGGAAGGCTGCCTCCTCTTGCACCCTGAATTTTCAGGCACTGACAGTTTTAATATTTGTTCTTTCTAGATTGCCAAAGCAGCAATAAATCCTAATCCACAGATTCTGCTACCAGCATGTGAATCTTTTATTACCAGATACCTGCTGAGAGTTGCCTGTGTTGATATTTTACTGACAGCAGAACACTTCATACCCTGTTATTATCTGAAACCACCTGGAAAAATAACACATCCAGAAAGCTGCCATGAAGACATCCTGAAGATGGAAGCTGCCATCAACGGTGCTGACACTTCAGGATGTAATCTAGGACACTATTCGTGGTTAGACCATCTATGCTAGCTCAAAACAAGTTCAATTAATTGTATCACTGGAAGCCAGAGTACTGTTCACAAGGTAATGGCCTTTATTTTATTTTATTTTTTACAGACTGTATGAACTATATCTGTATGAGCACCCAGATCACATACTACTCTTGCCTTTAATGTGCTCACATTTTCTTACTCTTGCTTACCCCCTTGTTATATGAGCTGTAATCATACCTGCCTTGCAGTGCTCCAGTGAAATTATCATATCTGAGTGCAAGTTGCTACGGGCCTGATTTAAATTCTCTTCTGATAGGCTGGGTAGTCTTTTCCAGTCCTAATAACGTCCTGAAACAATCCCACTATTCCAGTGAGAAAAGCAGGCTGCTGCACAGCTAGCAAGCAATTTTGCACTGGTTCAGAGTACAGGAAGGCTCAGGTCCTTTGAAAGACAAAGGTAAATGCAAGTTAAACCATATATCGACAAGGTAGTGTCACTGCTTTTCCCTCCCCCCCCCCCCCTTTATAGCATTTCCAAAGTACTCAAACTTATTTTTTCTCTTTTTGTTCTCTCCCACATAGCAAATATTAATCCCTCCCTCCCAGCTAGCCTCTTGCCACGAGCAGAGATGAAATAAACAGCTGGGCTGCTCCTGCCAAGATCAATTTCACCTCCCAGCAGTGCCAAAAACACCGTTGCCTGCATCCTGGCATCAGCCATCTCAGCACAGCCTCACGAACAGGATTTGCACGGCCAGCAATAGAAAGAACTTGGCTTTTCATGTGCCCGACCAAAATAATGGCTATTTAAAAATATCCCTGGCAAGGGAATGTCTCAGAGTGCCTTAAAACATACATCAAGCTACTTAAAATCTGCAGGGACTCAACAAGACATCAGAGCAGAGCAGTTTAGCTTCACAGACAGCAAAGAGGGTCATTGTTAGAGCTGCACGGGAAGAAAAGCACTTCCTTTTCAAAGGGGAGTCGGAAATTGAGTTCAGTTTCAAGGAGGGTTTTTTTTGGTCAGCCTGAGGTTTGGGTTTTCTTTTTTTAACCTCCCCAGTGGAAGGGGAGGCAGCCAAGCTCCAGGACTCTGCTGCCAGCCAGCTCTGCAAGGAGAAGCACTTTGCCCAGCAGCAGAGGGCTCTGGAAGCAGATGCTGAGGCAATCCTCTCTTCTACCCAGCAGCCAGCCAGGGGAAAAACAGCATGAAAATAGGTAGGCATCCAAGGGAAAACAGTTTGGGTTCCCCTACTCCCTTCCTTGAAGTCAAACTGAGCCAATGAAATGTATCAGCTTCAACACAAGCAGATTTCCCCCATAAGTGTTACCTGCCACCAGGAGAGTTTCTCATGGAGGTGACGAGTCGCGAGGAGCAGGTACGAACAGCAGAGGTTGTCCCAGCCGGAGCCAGGAGGTAGACCAGTTACACCCAGATCTCCCAGGTGCTCTGCCCTTCAAGAACAAGTTCCAGCTCCTGCAAAATCCTCACTGTGTTAGGAAGTGCAAGCTATGCCACCTGGGTGAGAGGAACTGGTAGCAAGGAGGCATCAGCAAAAAGAACATGCTTTCTGCTGAGGCTTAGCTCAGAGAAAAAAATGGGGAGAAGTGTCTCCTGGGCTGGAAATGTCATGGACACTGGAGCAATGACCCTATTTTGGGAGAACTCAGTGCCAGGAAGACATGCTGAGATCCCCGGGTTGCAATTCCAGCAACCATTTTAGGAGCCTTGTCACCTTGAGGACAGCAGCCCCTCCAGGGGGCCTAGCAGCAAGGAACACAGACCACACCAAGGAGCAGCCAGGTCCAGAGAGAGGGGCTTCATGCCATCTCCACCTTCTCTGGGAAGTTTCTGCTCCGCTTCCCACATCTATGAATCTTATGGGCTAAGACAGCAGAAGAAGAGTCAGCAGAGAGAGGCTGACGCCCAGCACCAAGGATTTCTATCAAAGGTCCTGCTACAGAAGGGTCCAAATACAAAGCGCATACAGAACTGGCCATAAGCAGCGGAGGTATGGAAAAGAAACATTTGCTAGGCCTGCCAAAGGAAAAGAGTGGGAAGGGATGCTATTGCCAGGATTATACCTGCATCAGCCAACTGTAGTAAGAACAGCAAGAGCAGTGGCCAGGACAGAGCAAGGCACAGGGCATACTGGGCCAAGAGTTAGAGGTGGGATTCACAAGGTACAAAGCTGAAACACCTGCCGTTAATTCTGAATCAGTTGCAACTAGTTTAGAGCTGTTGGCTTTCAGGAAGGATTCCTGCAGATGGAGAAAGCTGTGGGCATCAGGAGCTGTGATGCTAGAGGGATGCCTCCAGGCGGCCAGGATAGAAGTGCCCATGGGCACAACCCAGAGAGCAGCCACTCAGCTGCAGCAGGTACCCATTGACAAGGCACAGGGTGGCTGATGTGGAAGGAGAGACACAACCCAGGTGAAATCAATGTCATGTTTGCAGTAGTAAGAGTTCCAGGAAAAGGTGTCGGCTGCATAACCCCAGCAGATATGAAGACATTTCATATACACAGAGTACAAAAGAAAACCAGTACCAGATACATTACCAGCATGTTCAGTTGAGGCTAGTACTAGAAGCAGAGGAGCCTAGGGAAAGCTTGCAGTTTGACAAAGAAAAGACAAATTGCATTAGCAACAAAGAATAGCAGAGCATTGCACATAGACCCACAAGCTTCCCTTGCAGCAACCACACACAGACAAGCTGGAAACCAGTTCAAAGACCGCAAAAAATGAGGAACAACAAGGTTTAACATGAGCTAAGATAATCGGTCGCCATGCTCCAAATTATGCATTTCTCCTCTGCTGAGGAGCTGACCAGAGACCATCTATTTGAAGCAGTAGTGCAGTACTAGTGCAGTGGCTTCATAGAGTGAAAAGGTTGTTCTACATCCGTGCTATATCTATTTTAGGGTTTTACTTTGTGTAGCTGTGGCCTGATCTTGTGACACAGATGCCCACTGAAGTCAGTCAGGCATCACACCCCCGATCCGAAAGAAAACATTGCTGTAAATGCGCCCACAGTCAATGCGGCCTGCCCCACGCTGAGTCCGTGCTACATGGGAGCCCACAGCGGTGCAGTTAGCACAGATGTTCCAGCATCTGCTGCGCTCGTCGCTGGGATGGTGCCAGCATCAGCATGACAAGAAGGGGCTCAGGGAGCGTGGGTCTGCGTTTGTGTCAGAAACCATTTGCTCAGGTTTTCAGTTTTCAGGGGTTGCAGCGTTAGCCAGGAAAAAAACCGGGGGGGGGGGCGGCGGGCGGGGGTGTTCTTGCAGGAAATAGTACATGTGGCTTTCACAGAGCACCCAGAGCTTTGTCCAACTTTGAGACCCATGAAAGGTCGTGTTGTGCCACTCTGGCCCTCTCTGTTTGCTCAACTTATTGCTTCCTCTGCTGGTACCTTGCCTGATACCTGTCTGTGCTCTACCTCTGCAGGCCTGGAGCACTGTGAATATGAGAGGAGGACAAACAATCTTGTTATTGATGTGTTTTGGCGTTGCTCCATTTATTATTGATGCAGTGGGTAAATGATGGCCTGTTGTCCATTTCCCCCATTGTAAAGTGTTAATATCAATTATTAAAAATAGTCTGAAGCATGAAATATGGGGCATGAAAGCACATGCCTGTGAATGATGGGCACAGCTATGATACAGCTACATCCAAGCTGCATCCTTAATGTGACAGCTCTGAAGGCTGGCGCTAACTGTTCGTACAAGCAACGGCAGCCGCTGCAGATCCACTTCCTTCCCCTGGGCACGGCTGGAGGAGTACTGTCTGGAAGCGAGAGGATGACAGGTAGAGCTTTCCAAGGTGAACTAAGGATGTAACCCTGATGCAGGCCCCTAATTCCGTAGGGCATCAGCTGCCAGAACCACACCACTTCTGCAGGCAGCTCATGATGTATGCAGGAAGGCCAGACCCACATCAGGACAAGGGAAAAATAAATAAATAAAATAAAAATAAAAACCAAGTTCCAGCACTTATTTCAAGTTCCAGTTACTATGTGCTGCAGGAAAGAAGACTCCTCGGGGCTGGAGCACATTCTCCAAGGAGGAGGAGGGCCTGATCCTTGCCGTGCTGTAGGAAGTCTCAGCCTCTGGCTCCAGTTCAGCCATTTCAAGTCATCAGTTCTGCATGGGACGCCTCAGATGCCCAACAGCCACTTTGCTGCTTTGCTTGGAGTTCTGTTTGCATGCAGACAGGTGATGCTCAAAGCCTGCAGCTCAGCCTTTGTCATGTCCAGGACAGCATGCTATCACTTCTACCCCTCGTCAGCATGGGCATGCCCCTGTTGTAGCAGGGGAAGGAGCAGGACCATGTTCCTCGTGGCCCCCCGTAACTTGCACCCCACCAATGGAAGGAGCAATCAATCCCCTTTGTTTTGGACATGCTGCTGGAGAACAACAACACAGAGCAGCACAGCAAAAAGACAGGATGCTAAACTCTTAAATTTGCAGTGTGCTGCCTCAGAAAAAAATAAAATAAAAAATTATGAGGTGAGAATCACCAAAGCCAGGCTTGCAGCAATCTCATGAGCTTCATGGCTCCATGAGACAAAGAGGGCCCATCATGTGACAGAGATATTTTAGCTAGTGTCCCTTGGCTAGATAGAAAACAGTTCTTAAAACTGCACACCCAAAGCACAGTTTTCCCTCCCTCTCTCCTCCACCCCCTTCTTTCTGGGGATGGCAGGCGAGGAGCAAGCGCTGGGTTTATTCATCCCCTCTCCATTGATTGCAGTGTGCGTCACCGACTGCACGAGTGTGGGAGGTGCAAGCGTGCCTCACAGCCAAATCACCAGCCTTTCAGCTTAATAACACCTCAGGGGATGTGGGCTCTCTTCCCCTTTTCAAAATAAAAACAGGAGAGGAAATAAATGTTCCAATAATATAAACCAAAATGAAGGGGGGGGGGGGGGAACCTACACAGCAGGAGGTGAGGGAAAAATTCAACACTTGGGAAATAAAAAACATTTAATTTTCTTTTGCATGAGGCAGAAAAGAGTTAAGTATCAGGGGTGGACGGAGGGTGGTGAGGATCCCGTACTACGGATGCTGAGTGACACAGGAGGAGGTCACTTGGTTGCATGGGACCCAGAGAAGGTCTGTGACACTGCTGTCCAGCCAGGAGACACACAGTTGGAGCACAAGCCACCAAACCCAAAGAAGCTGGGCAAGACAACGCTTATAACCACAAAGAAGCCGCTTTGCCAGACCTGGCCAGTTCAATGGGCACCTGTGCATTTTGGGAGCTCTCTTTGTTGGGATGGCTTAAAGGCTCAGGATGGAGCCCTGGGGAGAGCCTGCAGCCAGCTGTGGGTGTTGAGGTGATTTCGCTGCTGGCAGCCCCTGGCCGAGCATCTCGGAGCCCTGCAGACCAAACGCCAGCACCAGCAGCAGCCCTGTGGCCTCCCATGGGGGCAGGCCATCCACCACGCGGCTGCAGGCCACTGCAAGCTTGCTCTCTGATATTTTTATCCCTGAAGAGCTGACACAATAGCCCAGGCATGCTGATCAGGCAGACATGACTCTAGGCTTTTATTAGAGAGCTGGCATTTTGTTTGCTCGGTGATTCAAAGTGGCCTCTGCAGGCCTGCTATGGTCCGTGGGCTGGGAGGCTGTACCAGCAGCTGGCAAAGCCCCGCCACCGGGCTGGGGGGCTTGCAGAACCCTCAACTTTCCCCCACAAGATCTCCAACAGTGCAATCGTACACTCTCATTGCGATGAAAACCCCAAAAACACAAGTGCTTGGCACCATGGGAGGAGGACAGCGGACTCTAGGAGCAGGGGGACGCTGCCCACCCGCGGGCAGCCACGTGCTGCCGCGCGCCGGCTCCTCTGCCCGTGCTGAGGAGCCCACGTTCCAGCAGGAGGATGATGTTTTTCTGAATGCGTCCCCATTTATAATGAGACATTACTCACAAGCTGGAGAATAAAATAGAATAATAGCATCTATCAGCGTTAGTCATGTTTTAAATGCTTACCTTTCAGAGCAGCATGGGACTTGATAGGATAATCTTCCCATAGACACGTAGGAAGCTCTCATTGAGGGACACGGCCCTGTTGGCAAATTATAGCTTGTTGCTCTTTGTGCTGCTACTCTGGATGCTTCTGCCAGGGGGCTGAAACTGGGAGCGGGGGGAGTCTGCAGACCCTTACAAATAGGTTCAGAGCACAACAGGAGGTTTCTGGAGTTTTCCGAACCCCCGATACCACAATTCTTTTGGCTCTTGATGCCAGACCATACCTGAGCAGTTTCCAAAAGGCTTTTTAATCCCCTTCCTCTAGTGTTTTTGACTCCAGCATATTCAAAGACATATTTCTTGGCCCAAACAAACCTTGCATTCCTGGAAAAGTACATGCACCGATTTAGAAGAACAAACTCATTTTGCACATGTGGAACCAGGGCTCAAACTTCTGCGAGCAAGGAATGCTGCAGCCTCCCGCAAGCACCGTGTTTGGGATGCCTTACCAGAAGCGGCCGGGAGTTTTGCAGAGCAGCAGATTAAGCTGGGAGAATGAAGTTTTGTCTCAAACCCCAAAATGCTCCACTAGTGCAGCTGTTTTGATGTTCCCCTGATAGAAAGCAGAAACCCGTTTGCTGGGAAAGCCCTGCTCTCCAGCATCTTATCTGGGGTCTGCCCGTCTGGGGAGCGCAGCGAGACAAACTGGCTCAACACCAGGACCGCTGTGCTGCGTTTGAGAAAATTCATTACAGGATTTCAGCTCTGTGAACAACTGGTATCTTTTTTTTTTTTTTTTTTTTTTTTTGCCAATGTTTGAGGCATGGTAAAATCTGCCAAACAGTCTTTTCTGTATGCTTAAGGAGATGATGGAGAGGAAATTTGGTTCCCAGTCAGATGCTCTTAACCAATTTCAGCAGTGGCGAGACACAAGAGAATAGCAATTTTGCACAGCAGTGCAGTGATGTTCCCCGTAGCCTCCTGCAGATCTGAGAAAGATTTCTGTGACATATTAACCAAACAGAGCAGGGGAGGTGGGAGAAAGGCTGGTGCCTCATGCTGTGTCCCTGGGAAGACCCTGCTAAGCTGGCTCACCTGGGTAAGGGCATTTTGTCCTTGCTGGCTGCCAGCCCTGTGCCAGGGTAGGAGGTCACCTCACTCCATGCCCATTCGATGGGAGGTGCAAATTCTTCCAGCTCTGTTAGAAAAGACAGGCAGCCTCAAGGACCACAAAACCCCACCTGGTGTCCTCACCTAAGGCCTTCTTTTCCCAAAAAAAAGAGGGTTGAGGAAAGCAAAAAGGGAAAGAGGTACGGAAGGATGCTGCTCCTCACCCAGGCTCGCACTGCGGGGACTGATATCCTCAGGCTGAGGGAAAGGCAGAGAGCAGCTGTGACCCATCAGCAAGGAGCAAGGCCATGTCTGCCACCGCAAGGCTGAGCCATCAGCCTGCTGATCCCCTGTGGGGCTGGTCCAGGAATTAGGAAGAGCAGCAGGTGATTGACATGATGGAGCTCTTAATGCAGCGACTGTGTCCCCGCATGCCTCCATCCTTCCTGGCCCTGGTCATTTAAGTCATTTCCGTGTGAATCCGTGCCCATCGGGGCTGTTCTCAACCCTCCTGCCAGCCCTGGCCCCACTGCAAAGAGGGAATGGGAGAGGAACAGCTTCCCCTTTAAACTAAACAGGGGTTAAAAAAAAAAAAAAAAAAAAAAAAAAAAGTATTCTGCACGTTTTCAAGCATGAGACTCCCATAGAAATGGTCCCCACAATGTTTAAGCCATTTGGGCTCCTTCCTTATGCTGTTTCTAAGTTTGAAGAATGCCTGCTGGGTATGATTAATATTCCTCCTCCTACACTTACCCGTTACTCCTGACAGCAAAAATTAAAACAGGAGCTTCTCTTCATTCAACCCCAACCCACAGGAACGTGGCGACATGGGGAAAGTTGCTAATAAAAAAAGGGGAAGGTTTGTAGATCGGCAGTGCTCACAACCAGGAGAGGTGTAGCTCTCATTCAGCAGCCCCGGTGGATGCGTTACCCCTCACCTCCTCCCGACGGGGCGCTCGGCACGAGCTCTGCTTGGCAGGGCTGGGGGAGAGCCAGGGCAGAGCACACTACCTGACTTAATTCGGGTCCCTCTCCCGTGGTAGGGATGCCCGTGGGATCAGTGCAGCCTCGCTTGCTCCAGGCAGTGTTGCTATGGGCACTGCTGCCTAGGAGCAGCCAGCAAGGCAGGGTATAAAGAGGAGCCATCCCAGAGCCTTCAAAATTCAGCTGCTTACTATGCCGCACGTGTTTCTCCCCTCGCCTTCCCTTCTTTTACATGTTTCAGGTTACCTCTCACCGTAAAATAAAGTGATTTTATCCTTAATCAAAGCGCTGTTGGTAGATGTGGTAATTCACGTATTTAAACAGATGTTGAACAACAGGGGGGAGTGGCAGCTAAAAATAAATCACTATCCTGAGCACCCTATTCCACATCAGTTGTGTCTTCTGTGTGTGTCCTGTAAGTGATGTGTGATGGGGTGAGCGGGGGGACGCATTGCCAGCCCCTCAGGAGGGAGAGCCCCACCTGGTCTGTAGCTGTTTTATTTCCCCTCACAGTGTGGGAAGTCATTTTGTATATGTGGTAGGCAAAAGGGAGAATGCTGCTCTGCATCTCAGGGAAGACTCGAGGTCCTCCAGTGGACACACCACAGCTGGCTGAGGGCTCATTCCCCCTGGGCTCAGCACCCCAGCATCTCGCCCCAGACAGCCCCTGTAAGGACCTAGCAGGCTGTTCTTGCCACCTGCACACAGTGAGCCCCAAGGTGCAACCATCAGCTCCCTGCAAAGGTGGTACCCCACTATTTCACCCTGCTTGCTTTTGGCCAGGGATAGCTGGCTCACCTGCCTTTCCCTCGTCACCTCCCTGCAAAGAAGGGGTGGGGAAGTCAGTTGTTCCCCCCCACTTCACCATCTGGCTTGGCTGCAGCAGATCGCTAAATACCAGAGGGCAGAGTTCAGCTTTGATTCTGGAGCGCTTCGAGGGACGTCGTGCAGGAGACAGTTACACGATGCTAATGAGCCAGAGATTTCCTTAAGAAAAAACTGACAAGAATCATTTTAATTGCAATCCTTTCCCTTCAATTAGCCCCCCCACCCGCTTAGAAGCGGGAACAAGTCATCGGGAATTTGAGGCAAACCTACGAAAACTGCTGCTTTCCGGCAGCCTGAGTATCGGAGGCGGGCACGCAGGACTCATCTGCTGCACCACCAGCGCTGCAGGCAGGCACCTGCCAGCTCCTCCACGCGCCTTGTGCATCCCCAGAGCAGCGTTATTCCTGCGGTCCCACGAGAGCCGTGGCTGGCCCAGCCGTCGGGCACTAACACCGGAGTGATGGGTGCTGGACCAGGGGAGCTGAAACCACAGTACAGTAGGTCTGGGGGTTTTGCCCCTCCCTCCACACCCCAGGCACAGCTGGATAAGCGTTTCAGCCCCCTGAAAGTCTCTGTGCTCTGCACCACAGGGCTTAGCCTCCCTTCAGAATAAAGAGGGGGCAAGCCAGGCTGGGAAGGAGGGGAGACCCCAGCTCCATCACCATGACAATTGGAAGCTCTCCAACATCACGGGTCTGCTGCCACGCAGTAAAATTAATCGCTGCCTCACACAAAGCACCTTTGCAGGGTGGGTGCAGAGGGGGAAGAGACAGCCAACAGTGAGGAACAACTACATTCCTCTTTAATGAGGCTAAAGAGCAAAATGGAGTCAATTAAATCTGGTTCTGGTAACATTGTCTAAGTACATAACGCTTGGTATAAGCTAAAGCAAGGCAAGTTGTTTGAACTCTGTGGGCAGGATTTTTATATATATTTTTTTTCAAAATTAGTTTTTCATGATGCATTTCAAATTTTTCCTCTGTTACTGGTAGGTTCAAAGGACATGTGGGACAGATTCAACTCAACAGTTTGTAAACAGCTGACGTGGGAGGGAGAGGGCACTTAAGTTATTGGATTTGTTTTCATTCAAAAAATTTTGTAAATTAATTCCTCCCCCAACTGCCTGCTATAAACACCACATAGCCATGTTCCTCCTCTTCAGATGGATCATGCAGACAGATGTGCCTTCTGTTCTTTCGCAAACATCAAGGCTGCCTCGCTCGCTGTGTAAATGTCAAGGTGCTAATTAGTTGTAACGGGAGTCAGGCGAGGACAAGTCGCAGCGCAGGGAACACGGCGGCAGAGGCAGCAGCAGGGAGAAGGAGCCGCTGCTGGTTTGCGAGCAGCACAACGTCGTGGGGAACAACTGCTCCCTGAGATGCTGGAGGGAATGGGAGCAGGTCTGGGGGGCTGGTGGCGTGTGGGGGCTAAAAGAGGGGTTCCCCTTCCCCTGGGCAGCCAAGGAGGGCACCCCAGGCTCGTGTGCTGTGGGCAGAGGGGAGCACGGACAGGGGAGGTTTGTGTGGATCCAGCACACGGCTTCACCGCTGTGTTTACCTGCTTCGTTTTGGGTGCACTCCCTCTTTCTGCAGACCGGCACCGACAGGTTGGATGCTTCATTGTCACTCCAGCTTCATCTCGAGGGAGGCAGGGAGCTGCTACATCCATCACGCTGCCATCAGCGCCCTACGCTTTCCATTCCTCCCCTTCACCACGCTGCTGTATTTTAAGCCTCAGGACAGAAATGTCACTTAAGGCCACTTTGTTTAGACAGTGCCTGTTGACCATTTAATTACGTAGTAATTACTACGTAGCACCAAGGTAATTACAGGGTAAATACCATTTCCTTGCATGTGAATACTCCTCTCTTCCTACCTGCGATGCAGGCCATGTGGCAAGTCCTTCTTGCTCTACCATGCGGGGCTCGTGCAGTCATTTTTACAGCCTCTAATTACCGAGCTGTTACAGGGTGTTTACCCAGTGTGCCTCAAATTGCCATTTAGGAAGCAAGCGAGCAGAGAGGTGGCACCGGGAGGCTCCAGGTTATAAAGGAGCTGCCCTGCACAGCAGCACCCATCAGCTGGCTTCCCCGCTGCAGCTGGGGAGGAAGGGTAGGAGCAGGCTGACCAGTGGAGGAGGAGGTCAGTGGTGGGCAGAAAAGCCCTGCTGAATTTGGCAAATGCTTCCAGGTGTCAAAACAGAGAGCCGAGGCATTTTGTCTCAGCAGCTGCCTAGTCTATTTCCTTCAAAAGAAAGGAAAACCTGGCCTGCTGCAGAAGCAGCATGGCCAGCAGGACTAGGGAAGTGATTGCCCCTTGTACACAGCATTGGTGAGACCACACCTTGAATGCTGTGCTCAGTTTTGGGCTCTTCACTACAGAGAGGACATTGAGTTGCATATTGAGTTACTTGAGCATCTCAAGTTGCGGCAGGGGAGGTTTAGACTGGATGTCAGAAAGAATTTCTTCATGGAGAGGATGGCCAAGAATTGGAATGGGCTGCACAGGGAGGTGGTGGAGACTACATCCCTAAGGGACATGGTGTAGCAATGGGACTTGGTAGGTCAGTTTAAGGCTCGTCTTGGTGAGCTTGAACGTATTTTCCAACCTAGATGATGCCATGAAATTTATACATCAGCCACCCTAGAATCCCTTTTCTTCTCCATTCACTCCCTCCCACCCTCCATCAGAAGTTCATGCCCAGCTGACCAGGGTCATACTTTTCCTGCTTCACATTTTGGCTGGCCACCCAGGGGATGATCCTGCACACATGGGGCAGGAGGGGCCCTTTCAGTGCGCTGACCCTCTCCAGGATCCCTGGCAGACAGCTGGGCTCAGGCACACCCTTCCACTTGCCACATCTCCACTATCAGAGCCAAGGTTCCTGCAGCTCCATGTTGGCTGCCATGCTGCAGTCCCACAACAGCTTTACCAGGGGTTGCAGCCCAGCCAGCAGGCTCTGATCCCTGCTACTCAGGCTTATTTATCACCTTAGCAATGAATAATCTACTACAGCCATCATGTGGGTCCCTCTACACCACAGATCAGAGGTGTAGGATCTCACTACAGGGAAGCATCAGAGATCTTCCGCAGACTAGGAGTGAGAAGTAATTAAATGTTATTTCTCACTATTTATTGCTTTGCCTGCCTCTGCGAGCAGCTGTCTCCTGGCTCTTGCTCTCATTTGGAGCTTGCTGGAAGCATCCCCAGGTTGCCCCTTCTGCTCTTCAGCAAGTTGACTTTCCCAAGGACTCCCTTCTGCACTTCCCTGAGAGAAATGAAGTACTGCCTCCTCTGCTGGCTCGTAATCCTTTACTCAAACATACAGATTATTTAAACATAAGCAGGGATTTCGTACCAGGTTTTGGAATGCAAGCAACTCAAGAGTATTAAATTCCACTGTTTTATCTTTAGCAAGCCGAGCCCTAGCACCCTACCGCACAGCAGTGGGATGCTGAGCACTGGGGGAGGGAACGTTCCCCCAGCTCAGAGACGAAGCACCGCACCTCTCCGAGGGGGAGAACGCAGGTGTTGCAAGCCAAGGCTGCTCACCTCCTGAGAGCAACACCGGAGCATCCAGAGGACACGCTCGCTGCTGCAGGATTCACACTGCAAGTTTGGCTCCCGGAGAAGGCAAGAGCTGCCTTACTGCAGGCCACAACAAGCAACACCTTACCTCCAGTGCCCAACAGTCAGTGGCTGCTGAAGGCAGCCTGGAGAAGAGCCCACCAGAGGGTGGTGAAATGGGAGAAGCAGCAGCAGGGTGGGCTTCTGTCCACTCTGCCCTTCTGTCTACTCCAGCCTGCTCCACGTCATGCCCAGTTACAGCTCCAGCACAGCTAGCCTGGGCAGCAGCCAGGACAGCAGGCAAAAAGCATTTACTTACATACATTTAACGTCACTGTGAACACCATTTTGCATTCTCTGAAGCCTTGGTCAGCATGTATCTCCCCAGACATCTCCTCTCCTGCCCCAGCTCTCTCATGTTTCCAGCACTAGCAAGTTCATGTCCTTGTACCCACCTTCTCCAGCTGAACCCATCTTTTCATGGGGTCTATTTCCCCTTATCCTAAAAAAAACAAACAAAAAACCTCAGACTCTTATCTCTTGCACTAAATTTGTTCATGTAGCTCCAGTAGCCTCTGGGAGGATTAGCAGCCCCTAATGACACCATAGCTCACCTCGGACCTTTGTTGGTCTAAAGTCCCCTACTCCTCCAGCCCTCCCTGCAGAAGCCTTCCTACAGCCCTATCCCTCCTTTAAATACTGCTGTTCTTCAGCAGGTATTAATTAGGTGCTTGATTATAGCCTGGGTACGCACTGAGGCTCCTCCCTAACCCCTTCCATGTGGCATCAGGGTGGGTGTGATTTGTTCACCCTTCTCCCCTCCCAAACCCATCTCCACTAGCACCAAAAGTCCCGTTGCAGAGGGATGGAGCCATGGATTCGGCCCCTCTGTCTCCACCGTGCCCACTGGGGGAAGCACCAGCCCCCAGCTGGGGGTGATGGCCATCATGGGGTGCTCTGCCCCCCAAAACATGGGGGTGCCACTCAGTGCCCCGCACGCTGATGTCCACGTGTGCTGAAATTGCTCCCCATGCTGTGGTGCTGGGGACAGGCACCATGCACCCCCAGGGCCGTGGTAGTGGGGTCACATGTGGGTCCCCAACACGCACTGTGCCCCGCCGTGCCCCTGGCTGGGGGCGGCAGGGGAGACGGAGCAGCCGTGCGAGCGTGTGTGCGCCTGGGAGCCAAAATAGTGAAGCTGTGTGGGAGGGAGGCTGGCTCTGACTCACCCATTGCTCCGAAATACCTTTTCCTCTGGAAGAATAGGCTTTTTCCCCCACTTCTTGCTCTAAAGAGGGCTCTGAAGGGGTCCCCCCAAACTGCAGCTTGTTGCTGGTTGTGTTGCAGTGGGTCAGAGCCCACGTGCCCCCTGACATGACACGATTTGTAGTGAGAAGGCAGGAGGAGCATCGGGACACCGGGATGGGGCTCTGATTTCCCCTCCCAAGCATGCAGAGAGCTGCTGGAGGGAGCGGGTGAAGGCAGAGCTGCAGGGAGATGTGGCTGCTCCTTCCCTGAGCCGGGGCGGGGAGCTGGGGATGCTCCTGAAATGTTTGGGGTTTTCTCCCCTAAATGCCACCTCTCTCCCAATGCCTTCAGTGACGGCCAAGGTCGTGGCAATGCAGCCGGAGAGGGACTAGGTGCTTCCCTGGGCACTACAGCTTCTCCTCATAGACCCTTGTGGATGCCACTCACCCTGTGAAATGAGAGCAATGAACGTGACATAACGAAGGCACTAGGCCTCGTGTCCTTGCTGGGGAGCTCAGCACAGCCAAATGAAATGTATGGCTCAACGCAGCCACGTAGGCTATCGGGCTTAGCTGTGCAGAAGGCCCGCATCAGTTGCAGCCATGGGTGGGTTTTAGAATCATCAGGGTTGGAGAAGACCTCCAGGACCATCAGGTCCAACCGTTTACACCAGCCCTGATAGGGGCAGAGGCACCCTGCACCTGGCCTTGGCAAGGCTGCGCAGAGCACTCACCACCTCTGCCGTGGGGCAGGACAGGCTCCTCGGCAGGATGCGAGACCGCAGGCGCAGTTACACACCCCTGCACCCGCCAGCCTGCACAGTTCGAGCTCACCCACACCGCGGGTGCTGCCTATAAAAGAGGCTTGCTCTGAGTGCCCGTACATCTCACCACGGCTCCACCAGGCTGCAGGGAAGCCGTGCTCGGACAGCCGGGAGGAGGCTCGTGACCCACCGGCTCTGTGCTAACAAAGCCGCAGGTTCCGACACAGAGCACAGGCAGAGCACCGCTAAGGGCTGTGGTGGTGATTCAGGATTCACCTAACTCAGGGAAAGGGAAGTACGTGCGGCCAGCGTGCAAATGGAGTGAGACACAAGCCCATAACAGGTTTGTGTCACCTGCTTGCTGTGGTTGCCATCAATCTTATCTCAGAGCTTCTCTGCTCACACACCGTCCTCTTCGTTCCCCATGAATCTTTGGCATTTTCTTTGCAGAAAGGTCTTCAAACTGGGCATGAGAACACTTAATTAAGTGCATGTTCCTATGTGCCATCAGCCCTTCTATTTTTACATGTATTTCTTCCTTTGATTCTACCCAATTAGCCTGTCACAGATAAGCTGTATTTCTTCCAAAAGAGAGAGTATTTATTGTTGACTCTGTACTTGCCACCTGTATTTTCTCTGTGTTCTTTCTTTTCTATTTTTTTTTTCCTGGGTACAATGGCTCTGTATCATGATTGCTCAGCTTGTTTACTGATCTGTGGCTCTGAAAGTTGACACTGTGTTCAAAGAAGCCACCCTCCAGCACATCTCTCCATCCGCTGCAGCACGCTAACTTCGCCGGTCTCACTTTTGGCACGGCAGTACCCCAGCAATCCTATAATATGGTCATTTTCACACAACTTCAAACCGAGCATCTTTATTAGCAGGTGCTAAATTGCTGCTCCAGCTGCTGAATGGTAACAATTAACTCAATTAACATCTAAACAGATGTAATTTTTGAGGAAACGAACAACATTAATAACCACCAAAAGGGGAAAAAGGCTGCAATTACAAATGTGGAAAAAATCATGCACAGCTACAGACAGGCGTGTGCTGTTTCCAATGTCCCCTGGAGAGCTGTTAGAGCACAGCCCTTTCTCTGAGCGTTGGCAGTACGTGCAATTCATAATATGCATCGTACTTGCTGCTACAGATGAGGCTGTGTCGGCAGTGGGTGCAGCACAGCTTCCCTCGGCAAAAAGGGGGTGGGAGGGATTGGCTTCGTAATTCAGAGCCCCCCACACGTGCTGCAAATGCACAGAGAGGAGCCCCTTCCAGCAAAAGCAGGGCTTGGCCAAAAGTGCTCACCAAACCGCATCGCAAATGGCCCGCCTGACAAAACATAGATAGCTTACAAACAATATTTTCATGCATCTCTCCCCTCCTGGTTGTGGGTAGGATATGACGAGGAGGTGCTGGAAGTGCAGATGTGCTGCGCGATGCACTGAGGCGGGGAGATCTGTTACTGAACAATTAAATTCGGCCGTTTCTAACCCAAACAGGCCCCTGGGCTCTAGCCTGGAGCTGCCTGCCCCATCTGATGGACCTGGGGGTAACCTTCCGGGCTGTAAAGCCACATAATGACCACCTGGGCTCATCGCTGCCCCGGCACGGTGTTTGTGGGATCACAGTGCCTTGCAAAAAGGCGTTCATAAAGGAAGCAGCCGGCAGCTACAAGGAATCAGCGTCTGCATGGCTCCAGCTCCAGCCTGGTGACCTTTGTTTACCAGCAGTGACCGCCTGCCTGAGCTCCCTGCAGCAGGCAGAGACATCTAATGGCAGAAGAACAACACTGCGAACGGTGCAGCTTAAAAAACTGCTACTGCACCGGGGGGAAACGGCGAAAAGGGCAAATTCCCCACCTGTGCTCTCGCTGCGCCTTGCCCATGTGCTGCCGGCTCTCGGGTTTTGGGAATGTCGGCGGGGCGAGGCTTTGCAGCTCACGGAAGGGAAGGGTCGATGCCACCCACAAGGCGACCGGCAGACACGGGGCTTTTAAGTCATTTCCACGTGAATCCGTGCCCATCGGGGCCGTTCTCATCCAGCTGGGGGCCAAGCCTGCCACCCCGCAACTCCGGAAACAAGAACTGTCGCTGAGGTTTTGGGGCGAGCACGCACAGAGGCGCTTACAAGAGGTGTTTTGCACTCAGGAATAGCGGCTGGCTGCCAGCCACGGGTCGCAATGGGCATCCCGGTCGTGTTCCTCCAGCAGGTGCTGCTGGGATGAAGGTCTGCTCCCCTGTAGGGGCAGCAGGTCAGTCAAACAGCTGGGTTCCAGAAGGTGCTTCCCGAAGGAGCAGGGCTGGAACTGCTGTGCGTGGTGCTGCCAAAGACCCCTTCGGTCCCCACAAACCCACCTATGGGACAGGGACCGGACTTCTCCCCAAAAACATCAGGGTGTTCGGGAGACGCCGCTGTGCTGGGGATGCAGGGGAGGAGGAAAAGCAACAGCAGAAGGCGCATCCACCCTCCAGACCCTACTTCGGCGTGTTTGCCACTGGCACCAATAACCCCGCTCACTGCTGCTTTTATTTCTACACCCGCAGCTGCTCCCTGAGAACTCAGCGCTTCAGGATGCCACCCGGGTGCACGGTGGTTGTCACACAGCACCAGGGGGCTGTGCCTGCTTCCAGGCTGGGGACAAGGCAGGAGGTAGTGCCCTGGGTGCTGGTCTCAGGGCACCAGTGGTTTCTTTGGGGAGAGAGGCAGGGATGCCCTCTGGTAGCCACGGTCTGGTCACGGGCCCTAAAAGGCCCTTGTTGCAGGGCTTTGTGGGGGACAGAAGGTCCCAAAGCACCCAGGTGAACCAAGGGCCAGACATACAGTTGCCCAGGGCCCCTGGATGGAAACACAGGCTGCTGACAGGGAAACGCCCAGGGGTACAGCTCCCAGCTGGGGGCACAAAGCTGAGCACAGCACCTCCAAAAAAGACCCAAAAGGAGTGCGCCCAGCCCTCGTGGACCCTTCGTGCCCCCTTCCTTCCCAGGTACAGCAGGCAGATACCATAAGTGCAATTCCCCATTACTCTTCATGTCTGGATTAAATTTTAAAGAACATTTAATTGGCAATTGCTCTGCTGCCTCGGTTTATTCACCCCGCACTTCACGGCGTTTGCTGGAAACTGCCAGGTAGGACAGGGGAGGATTTTCCAGGCACTTTTCTCCCCCTGGCGATCCCTGGCTCCCACCCCCAGGCTGTGGGAGCTTCCTTCCTCCCGCAGAGAGCCCAAACCCCTGCCCATGCAGGCTGCCCCATCCTGCACATCGCCTCATGGCAGCTGGGGGCTCAGAGGTCTTGGACCCCAGTCCTTCCGCCCTGAGCTCTGTGAGGCTCTTGGTTGAATTGAGATGGATTTTTTTATTATTATTATTATTTTTTTCAGATCAATTGCTTACATAGGGCCTTCCACGTTCCAGATGTCAGCACAGAGCAAGGCAAAACCCAGATTTTTGTTTCGCTCGGGACTCTGTCGTTTCCATGCTTGCTTTCATTGCATTCAGGAGGAAAAATACCCCAAAGATCCCCACCAAACGCTCTGTGCTGGGACAAGAAAGAACATTCCCTTTTTGATTGAGCCAGTTCTCAATATTTTGTAATTACCATCTAGGTTAGGGGGTTTAAAATAAAGCGAAACCCAAGCTCCCTTGAAATGAAAAATTGCAGTGTTTTGTTCTGCCAGCAAGGACCTGCCAATACTTTCCTCCCGACAGAATTTCATTCTGTTGTCCTTCCCCACAAAAAGTGTCCATTCTGACTAAACAGCATCTTCCATGGGGAAATGACTGAACTGAAAAAAAAAAGTTTGGGGCTAATTATACATAAATGAGCTAAATTGGTTCTGGTCCTCTTGCGAGTTTATCTCTGTCTCCATTTCAGTGTAAATACAGCCTCGGTCACGCAGCCTGCGTCACACGCAGCTGTTGACAATGCTTACCCACTGCCCGCCGCCGTCCTCTCCTTTAATTTTTAATTTGCTGTAATTAAGAGGCCTACTGGAAACAAAGCAAACTTTGGGGATACAAACCCTCGCTGCATGAGGCCCGGGGAGGCAAAGGCTTAACCCACCAGCAGTTCTAAAAAAGGGAACTAGAAGGGATCCAAAACTCCTCCTGATGCAAATAGGACCATCCGTCTCCGTTTAATCTTTATTTAGTCTCCCGTTCAGCTTAAGTGTTATGCACAGCACTGCGCCGGCCGTTTGCAAACACACGCACAGGCCGCAGGGCCGGGATAAAACGCAACGGCCACGTGCCAGCAGCTGAAAGCTGGCAGCAAGGCTTGCACGCTCACCCTGCGTCGGATGGACGGCTGGTGCTGCTCCCTGCATGCTGACGCTGCTTTTCACTTAGCACGCAGCAGAAGCATCTCTTGGTGCCTCTTCTCCTGGCATTCTGCTTTTGCCCCCGCTGGCAGTGGGCCGGAGATTTGGGCAGTGATAACTCTGCAGTTATTTATTGACAGTCGGTATTCAGCGGGGATATCATGACTTCATCCAGCTGAAGGAGTAAGAGTGTTTCCTTCCAGACAAGAAGATGGAGTCTTACAACACCTGAATGCTTCTCCAGGATCGCTGTTTGTTGTGGTCCCCTGGAAATAATGCTTATGTTCCCCTGGAAATTGGGTTGCTGCAGGCAGTTGCCCTCTCCGGGCATGGATGCTGGAGAACCCCAGCACTGCCCAGTTCCCTTTGCATATATACGAGCTGCAAAACCAGTGCAAGAGAAGAAATGCTGCTTGGAGAGGGTAAAAGGAGCTGTTCTCCTACCCACAGGAGACGTGCCACAACGAGGCAGAAAGGTGCTAGGCTTTTCTTTTCCCCAAGGACAAGTGGGTGCCTGGGGGCTCTCCTTGGCGGTCCCCCTCGTGGGCACAGCGATGTCCCCTGCTGTCCCCAGTGCATGGGTTTGTCCAGCAAGCTCACCACCAGGGCATCCGAGGCTCCATCAGCCCCTGGGGAAAAGAAGAAACAAATAAAAATCATGAGTGCAATCTTTCGGCTGGATAATCCGTACGGTTTGTGACAGAAGAAAGCATTTGTGATAACAATAATTTGCTCCCAGGTAGCGCTTTTCACAGAGGGACCTAGCAACTTACTGGCACGGAGGGTGTGCTATTATCCCCTCCCTAACACACAACCTCTCGAAATTTGATCAGGGCAGACTGCAGCCTCTTTTCATGCAGATCATTAATGTAAAATGAGAGCTGGCTGAAATACTGTACAAGCCTCTTCTATGGATGAAAGAAATGAAAGAATTTTGATTCTAAAGGCTGCCCCGGGGCACCGGAGCAGGACGGGGACATCTGCCACTCTGCCTGCACCCCACGGGGCAGGGGGAGGCCGGGGGCACCGAGCCATCTGCAGCAATGCCGGTCACACTTTTGGGCCACTGGTCCCGTGCAAGAGCCGTTCAGGTAGGGCAGGGCCTGGGCAACCTCCCTGGCATCTCCAGGCTTGAAGTGCGTGCCCGTTGTTTAGTGAGGTTGATTCGTGTCAGTGTTTCTCAGCGTTATGTGCAATATCTGGACAAAATAACCCTGTGCCTCAGTGGGGAGTCTCCAGCACAGTGGTCTACACAAATACAATAACAAATCTCTGTTGCTTTTTCGAGCAATAATGAAAGTCATTCAGGATATGAGCCAATTCCCTTCTCTTCAGCATCCACTTGGTCTCTACTCCAAAGCTTTTTGGAAACCCTTAACTGGTAGCTTTGAAGCATTTGGAAAAAAAAAAAATGGTTTCCCCTCTTCATTGATGTACTGTCTCTTTTTTCTGCCAAAACCCACACTTTTTTTTGCCAAAATAAAAACCCACTAGTGTATGAAAGCAGAGCTCATCCTCCAGGGAGGAGAGAGCTAGCAAGTAAGAGCTGACAGAAATAGAAAAGCTTCCAGGAAATAATATCTTCAGTGCTGTTTTATCTGCTTCATCACATTGCAGTCAGAAGAGATTTTACCAGGGTCCATATGAGCCCAATTAAAGCCCTCGCTTTCTAATTTTCACAGACCTCTCCAGAAAATATGTTGCAAACGAAGGTTACAAAGACCTCACGGAGACCGTGTTGCTCTGCAATCTGCTTACCCCTGTCCTCCTCGCTGCTCTGGAGCGGCAGATAGGCTTGCTGACTCTTCCTCTTCTTCCTCCCGTCGCTGTGACCAGTCAGGCTGTGATGTACTGCACCACGCTGTGTGGCTCATGCCAGGTCCCACGTTGTTCTTGTGCCCAAGGCCCCCAAGCATCATTCAACGTGCAGCACTACAGGAGATGTTTTCACCGAGCGGGCAGAAAGGACCCCAAAAGGCAGCCCTGTCCCTGGGAGCAGGAGCAGGGCCTCCCCCCGGTGACTTGGGGACCCGTGACTATGCAATCGCACTCACAGTTTTACCAAAACACCTCCCACCCACCGCACCTGAGACCCCTGGAGGAGACAAACGGGCAGGGCATCTCTGCCAAGACAAACGTCTGGGAGCGTTTTGTGATCAGCTCCTTCCCAGCAGTATTTTCCGAGCCCAGCTTGCCAGGGAGCACAGCCTGGTGACCAGGAGAAGACAGTGCTGGAGCAAAGAGGTGGTCAGAGTCCCATGCGGGTTCTTCACTTTGCTCTCCACAGCCCAGGAACACCACAGGGAAACCCACCGGTTTCAAACCTCTCCCTTAGCAGGGACTGGGTAAAACCTGAAAGCCTGACTCAGAGACGACACTGATTTGATTTTGCAAGGAGCCAAGCGTGCTGCTCGTGCCTGGTGCTTGCTCAGCCGGCAGGGGAGCACCTCCCAGCACGCCGGGCCCCCCTCTGGAGGAGGCTCTTTGGGGAAACCGGCAGCAGGTCGGGCTGCAAGAGTCCCGCTAGACCACGTGTCTTCCTTTATGGGTCCGAGGGGAACATTTCTCATTATCTCTCCTTGCAATTTAATTAATCTGCGTTCAGTAATGAACCTTGAAATTTCAATTAAAAACATCATTACTAATCAGGACAGGATTCAAAACAGTCAAGGGGCTCTTGATAGCTTCACAGTGGCAGGAGGTTTGGGTTCAAACCAGGATCTTTGGGCACTGTGTGACCAATCTCTTTATTTTGGACATGTATCCACAGCGTTTCACACTTCTGCTTGTCTCTCCCCCCACCCTGCCAAACCCAAGGGAGCTGCATCTTGTCACCAGCGTGGGAGATACAGCCTGAATTTCCTTTGGGATTCTGCTTTTGGCAGAAAAACACAAGCCTTCAAAATAAATCCAAAAATGGAAAGTCACCAAAAATCACCAAAACATACCAGCGCCGCAGCCTGCCGGTGTCACCTCTGGGACAGTCCTATCAGCACTGAAGCACTCATCTGCATATTTTCTGGCAATTAAAGCCTTGGGAGGGGAGATCTGCGTATCTTCAGTCCGTTACACAGGCTGCCTTGGCGTGGCTGAGCTGTTCTGCCTGGCAGCAAATGAGAGCAGCCACAGAAGGCAATTTTCTGCCTTGGCAATGTCAGTACAACCTGACCCAAAGAGGACATCCCTCCCCTGACCAGGAAAGAGCCTTCGTTGTGGGGCTGGGTGCTCGTCCAGAGCGGAGTGCGCCCTCCTGCTCCAAGCAGCGCGTGGCCGTGGGGGGTTGCTGTACGTCTGCTGTGCATCCAGGGAGCCCAGCATCTCCAACAGCATGCCACTGAGCACGGTAGGGGCGGGCAAAAGAGAAAGCAGTCCTGCTTATATACTCCAACGCCCTTTCAAAAGGAAAAGAAAAACAGTAGTGCATGTGTTCTGCAGAAGAGGATAAAACTGAGATTTTTATTTTTCAGAGGAAAGCTGTGCCTCGGTAAGGTTTGGGGGAGATCAGAAAAGCTTAAATGCAATGGGCAGGGGGTACACAAATGCCCCATTAGTAATGACATGAACTGATCCCAGATTATTTAAATAGCCTTGGCCAGCCAGAGCCTCTTTTCGTGTCTCTGAAGACCAAAACAGTGCAGCACAACCGCCCTGCTGCACCTGGCCGCTGGCGAAGGCTGGCCACCGAGCCCAGTGTGCTGGGGTGTGCCCCTGGTGGTGCAGGCTTCAAAGGGAAGAACAGACAGAGGAAGGCAAAGCCGTGTGCTTTATCTGATCGCACAGCGTTTAGAAAGTAGTTTTCAAGCCTGGGCATCCAGAAATTTTTGAAGGATGCAACATGCATTGTTATTTGAAGTCCAAGTGGTGTTTTTCAGAGTGGCCAGTGCTTGCATTCCCACATCTCCATGGAGGTACACTGGGATGGTCTCTGGAGCATTGCATGTGCATTATTTCCCAGACACACTATTGAAAGCTGATTGTAGCCTTTTGTAAAATGCCTGGCAGATTAAATTATCCATGCCAGGAGGTATCTGTGTAATGATGACTACTTTATTTCCAGTGCTACACCAGACCAAAGCCCTTATAAAACACTAAACACCTTCATGGGCCCGTAGGATTAGCTGGGAGCAGAGCTGAGGGCTCCGATAGACAGGCTCAAGAAACTCAGGTTGCTCCATGGGCACTTCATGTCCCTGATGTGGCAGAGTGGCAGACACACTTTTGTTGGAAAAACAGCTCCAGGCTACCTTTGCATCTCTACCCCCTTCCTCCTTGTATCCTACAGCTCAAACACAGGGGAAGGAGCACTGCTGGTCTGCACATCCTTGGGAAACTGGCCAAAACTGAGCCAGGACCAGTTTAAGAAGAGCAACGACCACAGCTGCTGCATGCCTGTGTTTAAACCCGTTCCTGTCCCCACCAAGCTGCAAGGGACAGATGGACTTGCTCCATCCCATCAGTTCTCCTAGGTTTCCAGTTTCTGCTCTGAACTGGCCATTGAAGAACAACACGTAAAAATTGTTCTGGAGGTGCCTTTGCAAATAGTTTTGACCTGTGGACGCGGCAGAGAAAAATATGAAGTCTGAGTACAGGTCGATGTGCCGAGCTCCGCCGTCCCAACTGCCTCTCTGCGGAGAATGAGACTGCAAAAGGGTAAATGGGAACTCTAGAAGGAAAAAAAAAAAAAAAAAAGGAAAAAAAGGAAAAAAAAATCTTCTCATTTCATCTGCTGTTTCCAATGCCTGGCTGGCCTACAGCTTGGATAATTAGATTTCAGCCGTAGAGGCAAAATTCGCAGAATAAATTATTAATCACAGATTGTTTGCCCAGTATCAAGCGAGAGAGAAGTGAGCATGCAGAAAGCCAGCAGCTCCACATTTCCGCCGCGCTACGTGAGGACGAGGTGCGGGCGGCAGAGCCGGCAGCTGGAGGACGTGTGCCTGGCCCCGGGGGTGGTCACCGCGCTTGCAGCCGGGCCGGGGAGCCTCCCAGGAAACCTGTCCGCGAGGTTTCCTCCACGTACGGCATGCCGCATGCGTGTGGTGTGCGCGGTGTGCAGCGTGGCCCTGCCTCGGCTTTGCAGAAAGAGCCGGGCTCTCTTGCTGCCTCGCCGGCAGCAGGCATTTCCCAAGCATCTCCCCCAAAAGCCCGGCATCCCCTCCCCGGGCTTGCCCCAGAAACGTCCACCCGAGCCTGGGCGGGCGCGCGGCTCGGAGACGTTCTCTGGCAGCGAGCACCGGGGTAATTTTGTGTGGGGCCCACACCCAGGATTACAGCTCTGAGAAAGGAGGAAACATGGGAGTTTGGCTCAGAGGAACACAATAATTACCTGAGCAGAAAAAAAAAAAAAAAAAGCCTTTTCTTTCCTGGTACAAAACATCTGATAAAAGCCTGAGACCAGCGGTATTTATATTAGCAGATTTTACATCCTTCTTGTGTGCACTTGGACTGCGAGATATAAATCAAAGCAGGGGTTCATTCCAAGAACAGTTTATTTTTATCTGAGTTAAGTATGTGCTGGCGAACCAGATATTGGTATGTTGATTCTGTTGGTTCGGTGTGATTTATAATAGTTTCTATTGTTTTACGCTGTGTTTCACTCTGGAGTACTTAATTTATCCAAGTCGTGGGTTTAGTCTTTTTTTTTTTTTTTTTTTTTTTTTTTCATTTAATGTATATTTTCTTAGGGGTGGTTTAGGTTTCAGCGGTCAGCTGCAGAGTCGTAATGCTTTAATGTATAGGAAGAACACAAAACCATGAAAACTAATTCTAAATGGGTCTGCGATCAAACACAACCCTCTCAACCCGCACGCACAAGGCGCGGAGCAGCGCAGGCAGAGTGCCCCTCAATAATTCATGGCTTTCCGCCCTGGCGGTTCCTCACCTGGGCATGGAGACCAGCCTGCCTTCCCAGCAGCGACGCGTCCGCAGCCCCACGGCCAGGGCAGGCCCAGGGCAGATACTGGAGCCTTCGGCTGGCTGGTATCGTGCCCAGGCTGCCCTGGGAGGCTGTGGGACCAGTTTTGAAAGATGCCAGCCTGAAATATTTGCTCACCAAAATGAAAATCACAGGGGGTGAAGGGATTTAGCAGAAAGGAGGCTGCGGAGCCTCGCTGGTTCCTATGCTGCTGCAGATATGGGGGTGCCATCCTAGTCGTACAGAGGAGAAGAGTGGGGGAAAAATCTCTAATCCTCCACCCCGCTCCGTCACTTTTTGTTAGCAAACGTTGCAAACACGGTCACCAGGAAGGGAAGAGCCCTGAAAGCCAAGCAGAAAAAGGCTGCCTCGCAGCTCTGCTCCCAGAGGTGCTCCCAGTCCCCACAGCTCTCCAGAGAGAGTGATACCATCCCTGTTGGTCTAACTACAGACCTTGGATTTTGGAGATTCTGCAAGGATGCCTGCTGCTGTGGCTCTGCTTGGGCCCAGCAGGGCAGGATTCGTGCTCTGGACATGGCAAGGAGAGCACGCCCTGTGCAGCACTGTTCATCAGAGCGGTGCCTGCGGCTGGTAATTAAAGCTGGGAGAGAGAGAGAGGCAAAAAAAAAAATGGGAAAGGAAAAATCACCTTCTTCAAGATTTATGAGAATATAAACTCAGGAACTGAGATGTTCCTATCACCACCTATGAGACCCAAGGGACTGCTTTGACTTAATGCAGAGTCGGATGTTTCTCTCGGTTATGAATTCAGAAGGTGATCTGGGGAGTTCGGAGCGGAGGCACACGAGTGCTTAAAGAGGAGCACGCAGGAGCCTCGGTGCTGCCAGCATGATTTCCGTGTCTTATTTCCACTGCAATACTCAAAGCTTGCCCTGACCCTGGGGACACAGTGATGCTCCCCTGCCGCAGGCCATCAAGAGGTTTGGGCAGCTGGATTTGTCTGCTGGAAAAGCTGGAGAGATGCCTGCCCCACCAGAAAGGGGGTTGCTGTCTTTAGGGGGGACTGAAATGGTTCTGGGCTCTGCGCTGGGAGGTCCACAGCCCTGAACCCCCACTTTGCACATCTGTCTCTCAGGAAAGCTGTGGGGATGTTACATCCTCCCTGCTCCCTCTCAAGTCCTTTAATTCCAGTGGTACCAGGTGAAATTATCCATTGGGAAGGTGAGAAGGGTCACAGCCTTGCTCCAACAAGCAACTTGTTACCCAAGGAGGGCAAGGAAAAGCTGCACTAAGGGCTTACCCCCGGAGCACACCAGCGCTGCAGCCAGGAGGGCTCTGCACCAAGCAGAGGGAGACCCTACTGGGCTTTAATAGAACTATTAAAGACCCTAATAGATTTTAATAAGAAATAAAGGTGAAATAAACGTGTATCCAGCCAAAAAAAAAAAAATAATCATAATGCAGGGCCAAGCAGAGCTCCTGGGAGGAAGTTTTAAAACACAAAAGTGAAAACATCCAACCCGAAGATTTTGTGTCCGGTCTGGAGCAAGACAGGGAGATATGGAGCAGAAGTTTCTATAAGGTATTGCAGACTTCCCGTAAGAGGCGGGGAAAGCAAGGAGAGCTTTACCATTTCGGGTTGCTAAACCTCCACGGGAAAGCTGTCCGCTCCTCACAGTGATCCCCAACTTCACTGGTGAAGCAGCCACATACATTCCAGTTAAGGTAATCGCCTGCCTTAATAATTCATGACCAGCTTTCAGGAGAGCTTGAAGCTCAGAGGAAATCTGAAAGCTGCTATAGACATTCCGATCAACAGCACTGCTCAGGTCCTACCTTTATAAAAAATAAAAATAAAAATCAGTGAAAGCATTTTTATTAAACTACGGGGTCAAGTAAGAGCTCCTTCCAAGCTACAGAAATTACAGTTGGCTTATTTACACTTTTTTTTTCCTCTCTTTAAAACATATAATAAAAACAATATCCCAAAAAGAGGAGAAGGATCTTAAGATAAAAGGCGTGCTACATGACAAATATACTTTCAACAGCCAGGCAAAACAGTGCCTCATAGAGAAGTTTGTTCTTGAGGAGTTATCCTCTAAGAAAGCATCTCCATAGGTGGTTTACAGGCCTGCTTCCATGTTGCCCATCATTATTATGAACATTATATTATTTAATTGTCCTAATTGCATTAGTGCCAGTGGGTATTATTCCCCTGGGGCCTTGGATCTGATGAGGCTTCTCAGACAAGCCCGGTAGGTCGGCAGCAGCTGGTCTGCCACATCTCCTGGGCTGTGTGCAGGGTCATGGAAATGCTGCTCACCCAGGTCCCCCTCACCACTCCGGGTCTGGTACCTCCACCAGCAGATGCAGCAGATCTCAGCCTCCCAGAGGGCAATAAAACATCACTAGCCTGGCATCGCCCTCAAATCCCTCTCCCTCCCATGCCCAGGAGAGTCCTGAGGCACAGCCTTGGTCCACCCTCACTCCCTGGACTTGTGAGAAGTTGGCCTTCACCAACAGGTGATGGCCAGGTGATGCTTTGGGGCATTTCAGGACGCATCTTAGAGCACAGGTGGGGGCTGGCTGGTGTAGGCCACCCCAGAGCTAAACCTTTGCCTACACCCATGTCTCATCACAAGCCTGTTCAGCAGCATCCCTTCTCCTGGCCCTGCAGAGGCTCACAAAGAGGCTCACCACCAGCAGGACTCACAAAGAGGCCAGGTGTATCTGCTCAGACATAGGAGGGCATCAAAATCAGGGTAGAATTAGCCAGAGTGCAAGAAGCAGCACCTAAGGCTACTCTCTGAGGACCTGTATGGGCCTGGCTTGCCTTTGAAGCTCTATTTTCTACCTCCAAGCACAGAACCCTGCTTTACTGAGTCAACTGGAAGCAATGCAGTTAGTAAGACAAAAACCAAAAGTACTTCCAATTGTAACCTATCCCCTGCTTCCCGTCGGAAAACACATTTAAAGTGGCTGAGGATGAGACGTTCATCTAATTACAGACCAGGTGGCATGCTACTCAAATGAAGTAAATGTAATATGTATAACAGGGTGGCTGTAAAATGGCAGAGCCCCATAGAGTCCAGGGAGTTGATGTTTTCTACACCAGCTTAGCAAATGGTGCTTTACAGTTCTCATATACCATTCTCCTATACTCATCTTTCACTGTAAAAATACTCTCTGTAGCAATGCATAGTCTTGTGAGTCAAACAGTCAAAGTATGCATGCAAGACAGCACATGAAGAGCCACCGTCCCACCTGTAATCCTGCAGCATGTCATCCTGTTTGATTGCATGCATGACCAGCCATTCGTGGCCTGGCCAGGAGAAGCAAAGGCATTGCCAATCTAAATAAGCGCTGTGCTCCACCTGAGTGAGAGTGCTCTCGAAGTCACTCTGAGCACCATCACCTCTAGAGATGTACCAAGGGAAGCCCTGCCTGAGTCAGACATTAGGCACCAGCCCAGAGGTTAAATCACAAGTCAAATCCCTTTCAAAAACTCATGCATTCAATGTATATTTGCTTCAAAACATGGGGATTCCCCATTGCCAGAAACTGCAAAGCCCATTTTGGGCTTCCCCATTGCTTGTAGTCTCAGTGATAATACCTGGCTTTGGGTTGCTCAAGCTAATGGCATATTGGGTGAAGAAAACATTTAGCTGATTAACTCGTGATTTACCTTCTTTGAGTGTAATCAAATGTCCCTCTTCTCCCTTTGTACATCATTATAAATGATTACCTCTCTTTCCTTGTTAAGCATACACCTCTGCAGACAAGAAGGTTTTCCTCCTCTGAGCTGAGACACTCCTCTTTTTATTTTCTCACCGCACCCACCTTTTTTCTTTTCACACACCTTCTCCATTTTACAAGCAGATCTGGCTTTCAGCAAGGTTTTGTAATCCTTTATGAGCCCTGGCTAATTTAACACAATTCCCAGAAATGATTTAAGGGCAAGAGGCAAGCATCTGACTGAAAAAAAAAAAAAAAAAAAAAAAAAAACTTGTAAAAAAGCTTCTGAGTATTTCAGAAGCTGGTCTGTATACCCTGAAGATACAGACAAAGTCTTACACACCACTGGGGCTCCAGGAGCTATCCTCCAGGAATCAGAAAGATCCCAGCTGGCTGTATACCACTCAGGAGGTGTCATGTTATGAAGTCGATAAGCCCACAACTGCTGCAGCCGTCAGAGCGGCACAGGCAGGACCAGTACCACCACCCTTTGAAGTTCATGGGAACTGCTCTGATATTCCTGCAGGTTTTCCCTGTCAAGATCCATCTCCAAGAATCACTGCCTGAGGAGGAATGCCATGCCCCTACAAATCTCCAAAGCTTCCTGTCTCTGAAGACCCTGATTATCTTCTTTGAGCCCATGATTTCCAAGTCAGGAGTTTGCTGTCTTGTGCCGCTGGATGAGGGTGGTTACTTACACCAAAAGTCTCAATGAACACTGTGGTGTGGATATGAGTCCCTGTCACACTCGCTGTCATTTTACTTTTCTTTCAGGAGGCACAGAATAGTCCTGCAGTCAATTGCTCCCACTTTAGGCCTTTGTGCACTGCCAGGTATTTCAGACAGCATGAAAGGCACTCTTAAAATATTCTGAATGACTGCTCCAGGCTGTTGCAAGCAAACACTTAACCCAACGTATGGAAAAACTATTTCTCTCTTTTCACTGAGGAAGTCAGTGGGCTGCATCTGTGATGAGGCGGTATCTTATTTCGCAAGGCACTACAACTGGAGCTGCACTCTGGGCTCAGGACAATGGATTGATGCTGCTGAAACAATATTTATTGCCACTGCAGAGTTCATGGCTAGACTAAATCAGTCAAGTGATGCTCCTTTTTAATTTAATCAGGAGAAAAGTCAGTAAAGGAACCAAGAAATGAATAAATAGCTCAGAAGCATCCAGGGCCAGAGAAGGAAGGAGTAGAATTTGTGTTGCAATAGCTCAAAAAAAATAAAAAAGATTATTCTTTACCCCATCTTTCAGCAACTTTCATCAAATGTGACTAAAACTATTTTGAGTTCCTCTCTCAGTGAAGGGAAGAATGCACGTGAAACCTATGCTGAACACACAAAGAGCAAATGTAATGGCACAAACAGATTTTTTTTTAGCCCAAGATGATCCTTTAGCTCTTTGGTTTAGTACCTACATTTCAACAAAATTGATAGGAGCCAGCAGAGATGGTGTGTCAAGTTGTACTAGGCATGGTATAAGCAAATTAACTAAATTAACCTCATTAATTAATGCACACTGACTCCATTCAATGCTCTCCCCATCAAACTCCACTGCTTCACCATCCAAACCTGCTGCAGACACCCAAGGTCTGGGGTGGGGAGGCAGGACAAGGGCAAGCCAGAATCTGCTTGGGAAGGTGAAGTGCAGTCACACAGCTGTGTGACGGAACAGGACTAAAACCCCTTGATACACTGCTCACGATGAGGGGAGAAACCAGTCCTGGCCTGGCTCAGGTCTGACCCCAAGGAGCTATCACTGTTCAGTTCTCCTACACACAACAGATCAGCGGAAAAAAAAAAAAAATTCAGAAAATGTCCATTTTAAAATGTCTCCCACAGTCACTTAAGAGAAAATACAGAAGTGTCACAAGCAGCTCACATTTATATCTAAATGACGCCCTTCAACTCCATGGACATGTGTGCAGATAACCTCCCTCTCCATCAAAGAAGTCCGACTCCCACTCCAAGACACTATAAATAGCCATGTGCACAATTAGCAGGTTTCTGGGCAATCTGCAGAAAATCATAATCCACATAAAATCAATAGGATCAGCTTTCCCAGCTGTAACAGCAAAGGTCAGAGGGAGATCAAAGAGGCAGAAGATACGACCCCTGGGACACGCAGCAGCAGCAGCATCTCAGCAGCCTGGCGATGCGCCAGGGTCCCCTCCTCTTCCCAGGATGGACGGCCCTCATGGCTGCAGTGGGCTGGAGACGCAGAGCAGCATGTGCCATCCCACTGCATGGCGACACGGGTTTCTGTGATTAAAAATGCATGGGATCAACGGTGGCTGAGGTCCCCCCAGCCATGTGTTTAATAATGTATCCTCACTGGCTGTCTGGCTGCAATGAGTGCGTTACCCACCTCTCTGGCTGGACGCTGTCCCAAAGCTGAAATAACACAACTTGAGGAGTTTTCTCCTTTCTCACCTCTGCAACATCCCACCAGCAGCAGTGGCCAGGACATGGTGCCTGATGACAGCTGCCCATGGGTGTGTGCAGGCCCTGTGTTTCCACCCTGTCACCTGGCTCAAAATTCACTGCTGGCCAGGGAGAAAAGTGTGTCTGAAAGGCAAGCAAATGTCCTTCTGACTAGGACTAGTTTTTTTCATATGGAAAACTTGACTGTACCCAAGATATCATTTGCTTCCTGGTTTAGATGTTTTAGATCCTTTAGACTCAGCCCCCTTTGGGGACAGAGTATTTATTTAAGAGAAGAGATAGCAAAGCTTGATCATCAGCTGACAAAATACAGATCTCTCCAAGGAATACACATTTTACATTCCCTTGTTTTCTATTGCTTGATTTCACCAGAAGCCGCGCACAGCATTGCAGTCCTCATGGACAATACCTTGGAGGTGGTCAAAGACTTTCAAGAGAAGTTCTGTGCTCTGCTGATACCCAGTAGATTACCCCTAGCAGGCAGGCATATCATCTGCTGCTTCTCATGGATCAACACCAAGAGTTTCTTTTGGTGGTTGTTTCAGAGATGAGCGAGGTAGCTTTGGCTCAGGAGAGCCTCAGGACTTCAGGTGCTTAGAATGCCCTTCCCTACTTTCTGTGTTCCATCCTTATGCCATTATCTGGACCGTACAGGGCGCACGAGTTGTAGGAGATTTTAGTTTCACACACTGAAGATCACAAAGTGTAATCTAATGCCGATGGGCTCCCACAGGTGCTAGACGAACCTCCTAGCAGCAAGTTAACCATGGCAGGTCTCGGCTTGCAGCTGGACCAGGCGCTGGGCTAACAGCAGAACGCGTGCCATCAGGCCCTGGGTGAGGCAACCTATTCCCACAGGGCACGTTATTTCTGCTGGATCTCTCAGACAGGCAGACTGTGGCTTGCTGTGCTGCTGCAGACACTTGGGGTTCAGGGGGTGCATGGGGACAAGCCCCATGGCCCCCTGGAGTAGCTACATCGTCCGACCATTGAGACCCTCAGTGAATCTCTGCTTGGCTAGGACAGGGCGAATGAACCTTAAATCTTGGGCTGGAACAAAAGAGAAGCACTTAGGCAGTTCATCAGTAGTATCTCCAGCTAGCTAGCTTCAGGGTGTGTGCTGGTGTGCTCCTGATCAGAGCTTCTTCCCAATGCACTTGGCAAGGACATTGGGTGTGGAGGTGGAGGGAGCGGGGGTGAGAACGCCTCCAGGATCCAGATGAAAGAGGATGGAGTTCAGCCCACGCTCTTCTGGAGACCATCAGAGACAGCATTTTGTGAGAGAAAAAGTAAAAGTTTTTTTTTTTTTTTTTTAAATAAGTATCTCAAAAATGCCTTTTTCTCCTCCCCAAAGATGGTTATGATGGGCCTGTCCACTGCATCAAAGGGTTTGAATGGCTCGTTGTGTTGGGGCCGTGCAGGAACTCACCCTAACAGTGCTTCCTTCCAGGCAGAATTTCCCTTTACGAATGTCACATGGGATTTTTTTTCCCCGAGAGCTTTATTGCCTGTTTCACGTTGAAGGCCTGTTGTGTGCTTTTTCAGGGGGAAGCTTGTAATTGGAAAAGACTGTGGAAGAGCTTGCAGGGGTGAAAGACTGAAAGATGGAGAGAAAACACTCCACCTAGCAAGCACATCAGACCTGGATATTTTGCAAGGCAGGTGATGGTTCTTTATGAGCTGCACAAGTTTCTTTTCAGTCGTGCAAATAGCAGATGAGTAAACCAGCATTACTTCTGTTTTTACACCCCCAGAGGCCAAGACTTTTCACATACATTTCACCTCCAAGAATTCTGAAGGTAGCTGATGTTTATGCAAAGCTGTTCTTGACCAGTGGTCAGCCCAGGGTTTTACTGATAGTTGCACACTTTATTTTGGTTGGAATGCTCTATTTTTATGCTCCAATCACATCATTTTCACCTTCCTCTTTCTAAACCTCTAGTCGTCCCGCTATTCCAAATAGGCTGACTTCCATCCAAATTTCATCACCCTTTTCCAGCAAACGGTTTAAACCTAACAACTAATGAGCAATTAATACCTTAGAATGCTACAATTAACTCTTCTTTACATCATACTCACAACAAAAGCGCATTACCAAAGTCCATTTTAAAGGCTTGTTATTATCTCTTTTACTACTTCTTGTTTTTTTATTTTTTATTTTTTAGGCAAACAATGTATGAGCTCAGACTAATTTCTGACCTTGACATGCATGTCTCAATCAAGTTTTGCATGAGAGAAGTGACCTGCAATCAGAGAGAGCAGATGCTTGTTCTCTGACCAGAAGAAATTATCAGGAGACTTGAGCCTTTGATAGCAGAATAAATTGTCAAGCGGAAAAAGGAATGCAGTAATGTCTGTGGAAAGCATGGCTTTCCATGATAGGAGCCTTTCTTTTTCAGACAATGGCAAGTTTGCTTTCATTATTTTATGCACTTTTCTGATGTTATGATTGAACACAGCAACGCTGAGTGCTCTAACAGCTGCTTTCCTCCAGAAACGCAGGCCATTAGGAGGTGCACAGCTCTGTGATGGATGGGGCTTGGGGACTGGGAAGTGGAAAATAAGCTGCCCATGCTTGTTTAGGCTTTGACTGGCCATTGGAAGTCAGCAGCAAAATTCCATATGCTTTTGTGTTTCATGTGTTTTGTGATGTGGTCTATGATATAAAAAGCAGAATGGCAGAGGACTGAGGTAATAGCTGGAGAGATCAGAGACAACTGCTCCATATCCTAGAGCAGACTTTCTCCAAGTGACCCTTTCAGCATTGCTTGTTTCCCTCCCCGCATTTGTCTGCTCAGCATTTAAGCACCTTGATGGGGAGACACTGTGCACCACTGGGAAGACAACCTCTCCAAAACATGGGGACGCAGGGCAGATGCCATTTTAAAAAACATTGAAGTAATTTTGGAGCCCAAGTCTGCTTAAAAATGCCTTTTAAGCAATAAACACTTACGAACCTCTGACACGATGTTGTGGGCCAGGTCCTCTGGAGGTGAGGCTCGGTGTAGTCCCGTTGGTACCATTGCAAATATCTTGGTGAGGTCCTCACCAGCACGTCCTCAGAGGTCCCACTGTAGATTCTGCATATGGACAGGGTGAGTCTGGGCAAAGACGGACCTCCTCTTCACCTTCACATCACAGGAGAAGCTCACAGCTCCTGGTGCCAATGTTTCAGGCTCTGTGCAAAAGCGGGAAGCTACTGGTGTGTCTGTTGCTGTTGATTCACGTGGTCAGGGTTATCCATACATTTCTGCTTTGAAAAATGTAATGGGAGATGAATATTTGGGAAACAACTTCAGCTTCTACCATAGACCTGCACCAGGAGGAAGCACTGCCAGACACCAACAGATGTTTTACTGACTGAAAGCTGTTGGTAGAAAGCAGAGAATCACACAGTCCTCTCCAAGGATCTCATCTACAGGGGATCGTAAGAGGAGTGAATGTTCTCCCTCATTAGTCTCCAGCACAAAATTCCCCAACACAGCCAAAAGTGATTTTGTCACCGCTGTAGTCTCTGATGACATGATACTCCTCAACCATTCAGTGCCCCCTCCTTCTGTGGTGCTTCCTTAAACACATCCTGAGCCAGGTCACAGATATAGGAGCCAGCTATATGTTTGCCACAGAAATGAGGGAAAGCTACTGCAACTGAACCTGGCCCAGTTGCTCTACATTTGTCTGGAGGTTTCAAGTAAATGGTAATTTCCTTTCCAGCCTCAGGCAGAAACATGTTAGCATGCAGAGCGGGAGGAACCTCTCTGATGGCCCCTTTCCTTCCTTAGTTTTGAGAGAGGAGTAATCTACAGGTGAGCAACTCAGCTTCCACTCACTGAGGGATGACACAGTATTTCAGGTCTTGACTGCAGTTTATATGGTTGAAAAAGAAGGAGTGTTGCACTGCACATGTGGTAGCACTTTTTACCCTGGAAAAATACCCACAGTGTGTGTGTTTATAGTGGTGGATACACCTGGCTATACACTGGGATAGCTTCACCAGCAGCTCAAGGGGCAGCTCCTGTGGTTATAACATTCAGCAGGCATACCCCACGGATTGTGTACACAGAACATGATAAATTTTCTCCAATTAGCACTGAATAAAGCATCCATGGGGGCAGGAAGTGAAGGCTCACCTGTCCAGGCTCTTGGGGAAGCCTGTCTGTCACCCACTGAAGCACTGGACCTTCAGCCACTGTACAGACTGCGATGTCTGCCTGGGGATACAGGGGCAATGAGTGACCAGTCCATCCCTCTGCTCAGGTGAGGTGACCATTATCCAGAGGAACAGGGAGGAGCAGAAAAATTGCTGGGTGGGATTTTCAGCAGGACTTCTGGATTCAATTTCTTTGTGGTTATAGTGCAAATAATTCTGTGGGATTTCAGGGAGAGATGACCTCTCTATCAGCCAACCTGTCCCTAGCGAAGGTGATGCTTAAACTCACCTGAGACACCCGAGGCAATGAGAAAATCTTGCTTTCTCCTTGTAAAATGAGTGTTGTGAACCAGAAGTCACCTGGGGCTGGAGTAACAACTCAACAAGCCAGAGAGGGGCAGGGGAGCAGGAGAGAGGCAGAGAAGACGTGATCTCCCACCTGGGGCTGGCAGGCAAGCTGGGAAAACCTGCAAGGAGAGCAACCCGTAGCCACCTGAGAACAAGTGGACACTTTCAACTTACACATTGCAGTTGTACCAAGAGCCCAGCCTGCCATGACATGCCAACTTGCTGCTGGCCCTGGGGGAGAAAGAGGCTTTAAGGCACAAGGTTAGGAGAGTTGGGCCTCAGGCTCTGGATATTAATAGCTGGAGGATCATGAAGGTTGTGAGAAACCTCGCATGTGTGGTAGCTGAACACTTGCCTAGACGTTAAAAAAAGATGACTTTATTTGTCATCCCAGCAGTGAGGACAGTGAGCTGAGGTGCTTAAATGTGTTGTGACCTGGGCAAGTTGTGCACTGACCATCAGGCTGAAGGGGCAGTGGGTCCATGTCACACCCGACTGATGACCAGGATGGTGTCACAAGTGAGAAAGAGTTTTGGAAACCCCACAAAAGAATTCAGCAGAACATAGAGATGGGGGAAAAAGGGAAGGGCAGCACAAGGAGAAGGAGAGAGGCGCTTTGATGCAGAGCCCAGGACTCAACAGCAAGACGAAAGCAGCCCTCATCCTGAAATCCAGGCACACGGGGCTTGCACGTTTTATAGGAGAAGCAACAGCAGCACCAAAGATACCTCTCCTGCTTCTTGAAGGGGAGTGCATGGGAGGAAGTGATATGGGAGCAGAAAAAGGAAGATACAACCATGCTTAGTGCCAGCCCAGGGAGAGCTGATGGTGTACCCATGGACAGTGCAATGCAAAGGTCTGCAGGGACACCAACTGCCTGGTCCCGTGGCTAGTCATGGAACAGTGCAGATGGTGATGGGCAAACCTGAGCTCAGGGGTGGGCATGGGAAGCCAATTTCAGGAGCACCGTTGCAGGGGAAGCAGGATGCCTCCAGCTTTTCTGACACAATTTCATTCTTTGGCTCCATACAGGAATTTTCCATAATCCCCTGATGCTTAACCAACGAGTTATTCACCTCCAAGCTGTACATGCAGCAGAATGTGATCCCAGCAATTTGCAATGGCTTATTAAACCCAATGAGCCCTAAAAGAGTTGGAAGGAGCAGGTGAGAAAGCAATTCTGTTACAAAGTCTTGCTGCACTATTGGGCTTGTTTTTTAGGGAGGGCTCGATGGCTGGGTGAGAGATTGGGCAGGTTTCCTAGAATATTCCCCGTCCTTCCCTCTCTCCCCTGTAGACACAGGGGCAGCACTTCAGCTGCACACCTCATCCAAGCAGGGTCTCCCAACCCGACCCAGAGGCTGCCGACTTTGTTATGCTCCTCTGCTCGTTCAGGCTGCTCTGTACTGCCCTACAGCACCTTTCTGGTGGGGGTCCACAGGCATATTTGGATGCACCACAGTTTCCAGAGGCCCATAGCTTAGCACTGCAATGTTATTCTGAGCCCATTAAGGGGAAGCCTGTTTTTCCACTGAAGATACTCAGGGACTTTGCAAATCTAAAGAGCACGGGCACAACTGAAGCGGGGTACAAATTCTGCTGTAAAAATTCAATGGTTGGAGAGGCTTTGCCAGAATGCATTCCTCCTATTCATCAGATTGGGCATGTGACCTCTTAAAGGAAAACTTGAACATGCAACTGTTTCTACAGGGAAAAAAAAAAAAAAGGCACAACAACAACAAAAACAACAACAACAAAACAGAACCCTTTATTACCATGAACAATCACTTCAAAATGTGGGTGTTCAGCACCTGGCAGCCTATTTTCTAAAGATGCACAGCAGCACAAGGAAGGATTGGCTCTGGAGCCACTTAAAGAGAAGTGTCAGGACCAGGCTGTACTGAAAAAGAAATAAGAGAAAGGGGAAAATTATGAGGAAGAATGGCAGGGCGTCTAACACTTTGCATCTAATGCCTCCACATGGCTGCAAGTGCCGTGGCAATTTGGCCCTGATAACACGGATGAAGAGATGTTGCTAACATATTGCTTCCTTGTCAAATGTCTCACTGGTTTTGCAGCCAAGTCTCCTGCCAGCAAGGCCGCAGCAGCGCCTCTCCGTTACTTTCATATGCAAAGAGGTTGTTAACTCAATTGCCAATAAAATTCTAGTGGGTGGAGAGGAGGACATCTGCCTGTCTAGTCCTGTGCTTGCCAACATGGTTCTTTTATTCCTCCAGAAGCTGCAAGCTCCTACTCGAGCTGGTATTTTGACAAGCATTTCTGTTTTCTTGACACAATGGGCAAAGTGGGCACAGATCTTGCATGCCACTCGTAATATGTTTTCTGTGCTGTGATTTGCATCCTTTCTGGAGGATGCCTGGCACAGCGCTGCACAAAGCAGAACGAGCAGCTTGGACAGTGGGTTTAGTCTGACATGTAAATGTACTGCTTAATTATGTGCAATTGCGTTAGGAGAATGTGAAGAGGATGCTTTGCAGGCTGTGATGGCTACAAGGCTATGATGAATTTGGGCTTGGGGGGTGGGGGTGAGGGAAGAGGCTTTGGAGGAGGGAAAAAAAAGGGGATGGAAATAATATTGAGGTAAATGAGTTGTCATCAGGAGCCACATGAAATGGCAACAGCCATTTGTGTTAATTCCCCAACTTTATTCTTGGCTGCTGGAGACGCTAGGGTCCCAGCTAACTGAAGCTGCAACCCCCTAAAGACACATTCCCAGAGGACAGGGGACTTACAGGGCATCTGTGCTCTCAGCACAGGTTCAAAGCTGGCCTTAAGTCTTGCCAGTAAAATTCTAGTTGAAAATGAAAGCCACCAGAAAAACAGAGGAGGCAGACGGGTCACCAGGAGCGGGGAAGGTGGATTTGATGTTCTGGGGCACAGGACCAGACAGCATAATCTCTTCCAGCCCTTTCCAACCCTAAGTTTTGGTTAATCTCTGCTTTTGTGCTTGAGGATGAGCCACCACCTTTGCAAACATATGATATGGTTATATCTGAAAGAAGAGGCCAAGAAGCCAGAGGGACCACTGCAGGAAAGGTTTAGACACATCAGATTGTACAGATGGTCAGAGCCAGAATCTCTCAGGTATCACACAGGGCACAATCAGCTTTCCTCCATCCTCATCTTCCCCAGGCACTCCCTGAGTGCCAACCGTGTTGCCAAGCCTCATAAATTTCCCTCTCTGAGCACTGCTCAATGGAGGGATATTGAAAGACGGTCCAACTGTGCGATCCTACAGCTGCCCATGGGCACAGCAGCCAGCATCACTGCTCTGCCTTCACCCCAAACACAGACCTCCTCCTCTTTTGGGGACAACCATAGAGCTGAAGGACAGCTAATTTCATGCCTTATAAACCAGCTTCATTTTAGCACAAGAAATAAAAAAGAACTTTCTTATCTCCCTGGGGAACATCTTGAGACTCAAACTGTTTTTTTATCTGGGTTATTTTGACATCCGAGAAGAGATTACAATCTGAAATTTGGAATGGAAAGGGGGTTAGTCAATGTCATTTCCTATGTTCATAAATAAATGACCAAGAAGAGATACATGTCACTCTGTCACACGTCTGCTTTCATTTATTGGGCTGAAGGTTCATCTGTAAAACAAGAGATCATGAATTTGTTGGCTTATTAATTATCTGCAAGCTTTTTATAAGGTGCTGTATTACTTTGACCATCTCGCTATTCTGTAATTTGATTATCCAGTCTTTCCGGTTCTTAATTGATAATTAATTTGAATAATGTGCAAAGAATTGAATGATGGAAGAGGGAAGGAGAAACAGATGGTTGGTCTATACAGCTAGAAAACATTTAACGGGGGAGAAAAGCATCGCATTTTGAACATAACAATATACTTTGTTCTAGGAAGGGACAATAGCATATGCTGTGGCTTGTATCTTCAAACTTCTGCCCTGGCAGAAGAAACAAAGGAAAAGATACTGAGTCTGTGTCATAAAAAGGTGTATAGCAAATACTCAAATAATAGAGAGCTAATAGTCTGGCATAGCTAGAGGTCTGGATTAGTCTTCTTTGGAAAAAAAAAAAAAAAAAAAGTGATACAGGACACAATTTGTTGGAGGTCATGTTGTTGTGGGCAATCTTAATCAGAAGTTCTTATTTAATGGCAATACAGAAAGATGTAAAGCCAAAACATAAAGGGTTCCTTGGAATAAATCTGTGTATTTTAGTTTCTGAGATTAATTCTTTTCCTCTGAGTACATTACAGAGAAGATCCAATTTCAGGAAACTGAGGAAAAACTGGGCCCAAAATGCCACTGCTTTCCTTAAAGCCCTGAAACATCACTTCTTAAAGTCTCACTGGCTCTCCCAGCCATTTATTGTCATCTTCAAATTTCCACCAACCAATGGGTATTTGGGGAGAAACTGGGTAACAGAGTTTCTGAAGGAGACACAAATGCCTACTAAGGCATGATCTCAGGAGTTTATTTCCACTGGGGGCCAGGGACAGCTGCACCAGACCACCCTGTGAACATCAGTCTGATTTTCTTCCTTCCACGGGACATTTCAGGCTTGAAACCGACCATGTATTTTTCAAGCCGTGGCCTCTTGCTGCAGAGCTCTTCCTTATGGTGTTTTTGGCCATCACATGGCTCAGCCTCCTACAGCTACGAGATTTATGAAAGCATTTTTCCTGGTATCTACACCCGCATTTTTCATAAAGGATGTTACTTAGATGTATTCGTTTTTCTTTCAAGGACAGTCTATACTTACGGAGGCACGACAGAGTAATGACTGAAGGTAATTCTGGCTCTGACTCCAGGAGGGCAGGGGAACAAATAAGAAATATATCTGCACCCATACACCCACAGATGTCAAAGCCTTTAAGTGAAGGAGCCCAAAGCACTTACCTCACTTGAAGAATGAATAGCTATTCTAAAAGCGTTTGTTTTGTCCCTTGGATGGTGTCACACAGGTTACAGATCTGAACGAAATCTATGCAGCACAAAAGAGCGTGCAGCGAAGGGCTGTGCGGACACTGCTCTTTTCTTCCTTTTTGCAAGGTTAAACCGATCGTGTTTTGCACATGGGGGGTGTTCAGGAGAATCACTCTCCCCACTGTGAGAGCATGGAGCCGACCTCCACCGCTTCCTGACGAGACCTGAGGGCCTGGGGCCAACCCTGATGGAAGTGATAGAAGTCGCATTTACAGCAAAGCACCCCCAGCAAAACAGGGTCCATCGGATCCATTTCCTCCTCTCTCTGAGAGGTGGCGACCCCTTCCCCACCACCTTGCTAGGCACACGTTTTGCACGTTTCCCCTCTTTGGCATGGACATCTCAGAGTCTTGAAAACGCCGTTCCACCCGCTGTCGCCTTTCAGTGCAGGAGGGATGCTCAGTCCAGCTCGGTGCAGGCACCGGGACATTTTCAAGGACACCGGCAGTTCCCAGACAAAGATTTCTGAGTTTATTCGAGAGAAGCAGTGCTGAAATCAACACACGCACATATTGCTCTTGAAGTAAAGATGCTGTTTGCTGTTTCCCACTTACCAAACCCCTTCACCTATGCCAAGACACTTGTAAAGCACTGGATCTTGATAATAATGGGGATCACAACTCTCTCTCTGCTCAGCACAAGTCTTTGAATGCTGTGTCTAGTAAGATGATGAATAGTAATAACCACAATTGCAGCTGTGACATGAGTACTCCTTGCAATCTTCCTCCAGTGTTCCTGAGGAGACGGAGTGCCCAAGGTCAAACAACAAACACAATGCATTTTGATGGGGCCTACAAAAATCCTTCTTTCCATTTCTTCCAGATTTACAACCTCTGCGATAGGGTAAGGAACCAAAAAACATGATTAAAGAGACTTCCAGAATCCATCAGATGTAAATGGATTGCAACAGTTTTTAAATGGGTTAAATTTGCAGCCTGAGCTACTTGGCAGAATCTCTGTAATCGTTATTCTTTTATTCATAGCAGTAATAAATAATAATAAACCTAAACATCCCAATGGTCCCCACACCTCCCGCATCTCCCTAGCTGCAGATCTCAAATATGAATAATAATTACAGCTTATCAAATCAGCCCATGATTAGAGACAACAGAAAGACATTTCATATTGTTAACTTCCTTGCACAAGACGAAAAAAAATCAGGTCATAGGGGTATTAAAAATTTATATCATAGCATTTGACTTGACTCGTCTCTTAAAAAGAAAAAACCCTAGCATGTATTATGTATTTAGGCAATTCCTTTTAAATCCTTTCTAGAATGAGCACAAGATAGGCCTATAACTTGATAGATGGATGGCTCTATCCAGATACTGTGCATATTTTATATACACATACACACGCATACACTTAATGTGCACTCACACCTATATATAAAATTATATACATAGAAAGAAAGGTATAAATCTATTTATATCTCTTAGCTGAAGACAGATGCAGAGCTAATGTTAAAAAAATCTCTACACAGATAGCATCTTATTTAAACCTGGCAGCTTTAGAAGAGTAACTTTTTTGCCAATTTTTTGTACAGTCACAGCAACCTCAGCAGAGCTTGTTTCATTAGCAGCCTAGTTCCTGTTTATGTTTAGTGGTTAGTTTCTTGGTTTTGTTTTGTTTTTATTTTTATTTTATTTTTCCCCCCTTTGGTCATTTTTGTTGCTCCCCTAGTCAAAGAATACCTTGTCTGGGGAATAGGAAGGTCCTCGATTCCCACACAATGGTTGAAGCACTGGTGAATGGAATAAATCAAGTCAAGAGAGAGGCTTAATATTCAACGCATCACTCAGGAGATTAGGAAAGGAAACCAGCTACCGCTTGAGTGGTTTTTAGGACCCACTTTGTGCCCTGTTTACCAGTCCTGCTGCTGGGGCTGCAAATTTGCTGCAGGAGCTCTTATAGCATAGGCAAAGCAGAGCACCCCATGCAGGGTAATTTTGTGCACGCAGCCTGCATGTAAATATACAGCAGCCTTCTGATAAGCAGGCCCAGATTGCCCAGAGTCGAGGGCCACCCAGAAAGCAAAGAAAAGGTGCTCGTAACCTGCTCTGCACAAAACCTGGGACCATGGTCACTGGTCTCCAGAGACAGCCCTGCCTTGGGAGAGGGCTGCATGGGGAGCCCTGTAGATGTGACCTCTCCCAGGCACATCCCAGGACATCTTCTGGATGTCCCTGAGGTGCTAACGATGGATTCCACAGCTTGCCTGGTCCCAGGGAAGGGAAAGCAGTTTCAGTCCCATTACCCAAGGCTGCCCTGATCTCGGTGCCCACTACTGACAGTGGAAGACGATGCCTCCAAAGCTCTCTGGATGCCTCCTGGCTGCTTGGAGCCTCGCTCCTCATTTCCTTCCACCTCCAACTTATAAAAAACAACTAGCTTCTTCATGGTAATTAGAAAAACTCTTCCACATGTTTCAATGTAAAAACACATTTTTATAAGAGACATGGTTCCATGTCCAAGGTTGTCAGCAGCACATATTTCCCAAAAGATGCTGGAAATCTTGGAGGGGCAAAGACTGCAGAGAGCTGCAGTGAACACATCAATGTAAATGCCCTGGCATCAGCTTTCTGTTTTCAGGAGAGGTCAGCATATTTACGTAGATGCGTTAATAGGGCAGCCGCCAAAATCTCCACTAAGATGTTTTGAAAGCTTTAAAAAAAGCCTTGGAATATATTTTTTTTCAACATCTGCAGTCAATGAAAGGAGAGATGCAAATCTGCTGTCATTTGCATGCAAATTTTTTTACATCAAATCAGTGACAGAATGCACAATAAACACACTTTAAATTGAAATATTCCACGTTCACTTCCTCCTACCCTTGCCTGCAGCTGGGATCCAATTTTCGTGCACGGCTCCACACAGGTGACCATCCTCCAGTGGCTCTGAAGCCAGGAAGAGTGTGGGGAAGACAGAATTACAGAGGCAGAGTAATTGCAACTAGCTCATGACTCAAAAACCAGCTGTCGTGAGGGAGAGTGAAGATGAAGGTTCTTCAGAAATAAATGCTGTTAAAAGACTCTGTATCTGTCTTAAACCCTAAAGCATCCTTTATGACAACCATCATTTTGCTCACGGGGAAAAAATGATAATCAGTCACTCTGGAGTCCACACAATCAGAAATAATAGTGAATATCTCTGTAACGCTTGTTTGCTACAAGCTTTACATAGCTCATTTGATGTACAGCACCCCTGCAGGGGAGGGCAGTGCTCATAACACCAGTGCAGAGATGGGCAAAAGGTGTGCAGGGGGGCTGAGGGGTTCGCTCAGGTCACGTTGAAATTACAGCAGAGCTGAGAATCAAGCCATGTCCCTCCCGGCCTCGTGGTCATACTTTTGTGTCCCATCCCCAACACCATTCCCATCTCCATTCCCAAACACGTCCCATTGTGAACCCCATCTCCAACCCCCCAGCCCCAGTCCCACCCCCTCTCCATCTCGATCCTCATCTCCATCCCTGTCCCCATGCCCATCCCAGTCCCCATCCGTACTCTTTCTGTTTCTTTTCCGTGTGAGACGCCGTAGCTCCACCAGTCTCTCCATCTCCAGTTTCACGTGCCAGGTAACACCGATTTTAGGACAGCACAAAAGCACATCAGGGCCCATCTCCTGCGTTAGCTAAGCCACAGCTGCACTCAGACCTCCCCACGTGTTAGCCCACTGCTATGACCAGCCTCATCACCACACCAGACATCTCTCAGTTTTCCTTCAGTGTCTAATGGCTCCTGCAGCGCACTCAGAGCTGTTTTCTGTTTCACTTCTCCTACTAATAGAAAGTGTTTCTTGAATTCTGACCAAAATCCTTCCTGCTGTGTCTCAAAGCTGCTCATTCCTGCCGTAGTTGGCCAGATGGATGTTTCTGCTCCTGGTTCCAGCAGTGCTCCCAGCAGAGCCCTGCACTGTCCCTCTGTCCCCACAGCCCTGACCCACCGATGGGGACAGCCCATGCCTTCCCCAGGGGACACACAACACCTGCAAGGGCAAACCAAAGACCACGCTGGTAAACCGGTGATTTTTTAATAGCCCGAAGCCTGTCTCCTCTCAAATCATACAGCATTTGGGTTGCGTGTTGCTCCAGGAGAGGATTCACCTGGGCTGAGCCCTGCCTGGTCCTGGCATGGGAGCCTCCGGCAGTCCCCTGGGTCCGTCCACACGCTGCAGCAGCGCAGCTGCTCGCCTGCAGCGCAGGCATGCCTCGCTCTGACTCACGAGCTATTAAAAGCCACATTTCCCCCCATATCTCTCTACCTAAAGATATAGATAGGCACCCAGCAAGGACTGTAAAAGCACTTAGGCTGGTTAGTTAGATCTCACTGGAAGTTAAGCACCAAATTCACCTGCCTGTTAGAAATGAAATGCCTTTTGAAATCGAGCCCCAGGCGCTTCTGCGCTCATTATGCAAGCTGGAAACCCCAGGTCATTAGAGACACGGGTCAATGAAACTGAGCTGCGTGCACCTCCCCACCCTTGATCTGAGGGGTCTGGGGGGGGCAGGGGGAGCACGCAGAGGGGTGCCAGCACGGTGCTGCACAGAGATCAAGCGTCCTGGCCCACGGGTGCATCAACGGGCACGTGCTTTGGAGGCAACTTCTCCAAACTGCCGGCAGCACTGCAGGAAAGAAAAGAGTTGAATACCAAAAACAGTCCCATATTTATCTGTTCCTTCCTTGTCTGCAAAACTCTCTGCAGAGCCTAAGAGGAAATGTTGAAGATGGCAAGGGCAGAAGGGTGGGATGGAGTGTTATCTGCCCACAGTGCTGCTGGCACGCACGCGTGTGTGTGAGCGTGCACATGTGTGAGTATGTGCCCTCTTTTGGCTTCCTGAAAGGAAACTGAGCTTGCATTTGCTATTTGAAGGCCATTTAAAATACAGAATCACTGAGCTTCTGCATTTCTCCTTTGCTTTTTTTTCCAAGAAGTTAAAGAAACTATTTGAGACCACCTTATCTGGTAGGTGACGGGATAATTGGAAATGCCTTGGTATAGCTGACATGTCCACGGATACACAGAGGAGCAGCACGAACATCTCAGCAGCAGGCACAAACTTAATAAGTGTTAGGGACAAATCTAATAACCGCTTCGCTGGTCTCAACAGCTCTTTAGCTGATATAACACCACAAACGCTTTCTCAGCACTTCCACTGTTATTTAACCCTGTGAGAGAGCAGGCTCTGCAGCAGCGAGCCCCAGCACGGAGCTGGTGGCACTGTGCTGGCCCTGGGCATGAAGGAAGGCTGAGGTCACCTCAATGCCTGGCCCACCACCGTTCGCTAAGGCCCTGCCTGTAGGACATCTGTGGTTGGGCATCTCCTGAATCAGCAGCACATCTACCCGAGGCCTCCTTGGCCAGCCTCGCCAGCTGCCTCTGGAGGAGCCCAGATGCTGTTGGCTGCGGGTCGGAGATCCAGCCAGAAAATATTTCCTCCCTGGCTTGTGTGCCCACAGCCAGGAGGGATGCTGTTTGTGGCAATCGCCCACCTTTTTGGGTAAAAATAAAGTATGAAAGCAGTTCAGGTTTATGGTAAATGGTAGGGGAAGTGATGACACTGAGTATTTACAGGGAAACCAGCAATGCCATTCTGAGGCTTCACTCCTTTTTACGTTTCCCCCCTTACCGAGTAGCCTAGAGAGCCTTCAAGTCCATGTCCAGCAACCAGCTGCAATGAGCCCATGGCCCCATGGCTGAGGACAGGTGCTGCTGTTCACTTCAGCCATGGAGCACCAGGAAAGGTTCAGGTATCAAAAAGCCCAGCATAAAAATGCATTAACTCAAAGCAGAACTGATAGCTTCAGCTGCTAGGAAGAGATATGGTCACCCTTGGACAGACACAGCAGTGTAGCAAGCTTGCCTTGCCCATGCTAAGAACAGCACCCGTGATCTTATCGCCTGTTGTGTCCTGCAGAAAGCTGCATGATTTCACAGAGAACCACAGAGTGGGGACATCCCCTCTGAGCTCGTCCTCGTGGGCACATCCCACGCCTGCCTGCTGGACACTCCCCACCAGAGAGATCGCATCAGGTGCATTGGGCTAAGCCCTTGCTCCAGAATAAGCATGCCCACGCGGGCAGTTATTCTGGATGAGGCATGATAAAAGCCATACCAGTTTAATTTCCTTGTGCACAAGCAGGTTTACCTCCCATATAGCTTGTATTTTGTGGTAAAGTTTTAGAAAAAAAAAAAAAAAAAAAGAAAGAAAGAAAGAAAAAAAAAGAGTTGCACAACCTCACTCGCAGGCCATCAACTGGTTTGGGGATGGCGTGACTGATTATCTGTACAAAGGCTGCAGAAAATTCCTGGATGGGGCTGTGGAGTGAAAGCAGCAGGCCAAAGAGCTGGGCAGCCTTTTCCCCAGCTGATATCCATCAGCCCTGCAGCCTGTCCCAAGCACCTCTCCGCACCAGATTTCTTCTGGTCAACAGCAGAAAAAGTTCCGCTGTGCAGGACCTCTGGAGGTCTCGAGCCTGCCCAGCAGGTACCACAAAGGTGAGCTGAGTTCATCACAGGTGAATATCATGCAAAAAGCCACTCCTGAGCTGAGGCTGGAAAACCCTCATCTTCCTGAAACCTGGTGGGTCATGGAGACCATCATCCATGGTACGTTGTGTTGGTGGGGGCAGGTGGCCCTGGAGGTGCTTTTCTGGGATAAACGAACACATTATGCACACTGCAGCAGGAGGAAAAGTAACCAAGCACACACGTGGAGGACATGCCCCATCCCTCCCTGCCTCCCCCATGCACGTGTATGTCATGGGGAAGAGACAAAACCCAAGGCAGCGGGGTGCCTGCTGGTGAAAGCAGGGTCTGCCCCAGCGCAGCCCAGCTGCCTCTGCAGAAAAGCAGATCCGCGGCCCGGGGTGAGTCACAGCGCCAACAGGAGCAGCGCGGCGTGAGAAAAGGAGTTTAATGCGTGAAGACAGACGGACGGCCTCCCTTCCCCCGCAGCCTTGGCAAAAAAAAAAAAAAAAAATCTGCCCTTTTCCAGGAAAGTGCTTTGCAACCTGATTGCTCTTGTATCTGTTTATTAAACAAAGGTTTGGAGAGGAAATTCCTTGCTGCAGCAAAATACTGCGTTTCCAAGGTTATCCCAGAGCACAAAGCAAGTAGACAGTCATTTTTCATCCCCATAATTAGAGAAATTGTATTAGCAGATTAGTGTTAAGCAACATTTACATACAGTAACATGGTTACGGGATGGTGCTCCTAACCAAATTAAAGGCCATCTTGCTCACCCGCCCCTGCAGCAGGCAGGACTCTTCACAGCTCTCTTCCTTGGGTTTTCAGTACCCGACCCAAAGTCCCTCCAAACCTGGCGGTAAGGTGCCCATCGGCTGCAAACAGCTTTGTTTCACCAGCTTTCAGGAATCTGCTTCCCTTGTTGCTGGTTCAGCCACAGGGCCCCTTCCCAGCGCTGGTTTTAAGACCCAAATCCCTCTGCAGTTCGGATTTCCTTTCCACAGCTGACACAAGGCACGGGCACAGAGCGCTCACCCGGCAGAGGCGAGCTGGCTTTTATTTGCTCGCTGCTGTGCAAATCCCAGGCCAGGTCACACGGGGCTTGTTTGAAGGGCCTGTGTCGCGTCTCAACCACAGCCACAACCAGCGCGCTCCGAACAAGCCCAGCAGGAAACCTTCCCTGGGAGAAGCCAGCAAGACAGCCAGCATCACAAAAACCTAAACAATTTGGCATGGTTTTATCAAAAGGTTTGTATTTTCCAGCACGTCAGAAGACGGCTTTATACAGGCAGAAGAATATATATTCTGCTGCATCTCCACGCTGGGAGCTTGCCACCTCCCCTGTCCACCTCGGGAGCGGCAGAGCCACCATCGGAGCCTCCTCGTCCTCTGGCAGCAGCATCCCCAGCAGGCTCAGGCATGGGGCAGATGCTGAGCATTTCCAGGCTCCCCTATCCACCCCAGATGAAATGCTTCTTTTTCAACACCCCCGACCAAAAAAAAAATCAAGCCCAGCCGCTCCCAGCTCCTCTGTAGCCATTTTCGAGGTTCACAGACTTAACTGTCGAAGGCTGCAGACACATTTATTATCTTTTTGCAGTGCCATCTGGCATTTGTGTATCAGAAGAAGATTACATATATGTCAAATGGGGAAAAATATCTTTTCCTGTAACAGTTGTAGAAACGGGGAGGGGGGGGATATAAAAAAATTAAATCCTGTGGACCATATGGAAGGCTTTTTCTTAAGCAATCCATCTTGAGCAATTAGGAAGTGTCACAGCCAACATGCAGATCCTGGGATCGCTGAGAGCGCTGGGACAGAAGCGGGGTGGCGGGGTCAGGCTACCTGAGTGCTGCGGCGGCCTGAAATAGCCCGGGAACGCTATCGCTCCCCCCTCGTCTCCCAGAACAGGGAAGGAAAAAGAAAAAGAGGAGAGAGAACAAAACAAGACAGCTTGCAGCATGCTAAGTGAATCAGAGCAATGGCCTTTCTTTGCCTTTCAGGGTTTTATCATCACACGTCTTGCGAAAGCAATAGGTGTGAACCCGCGGTGGAGCCTCGCCAGGTTTTCAGTGCTTGCTCTGTGCCTCCCGATGCCGGGGATAGTGGAAAATTACTGGCGTCTCCTCCCAGCGCTGCCGTACGAGGCGGCTTTGGCAGGACGAGGGAATCCACCACTGGCACAACCTGGGAGGCACCAGGTGGAGACGGCGGTGCTGTGCTTGCTGTGCTGTCCTGTGGAGCAGGAGCCGGTGAGCACAGTGTGCTCGGGATGCCCTCTTCTTGATGGTGTGGCCACCGTATTGCCCTGCCTGATGTGGTGGCTGCATGGTCACAGCTTCAATCGATGACAGCCAAGAGCATCCTCTGTGAGGGGCAGTTGTGTCCCGGAGGCACTGCGTCTACGCAGACCATCCCACAGCCCCCAGACAGTGGCAGCAGCCCCCAGGGAGGAGAAACTCAGAGTGGGATGGGGAACGCTAGGTGGGAAGGCAGACAATGCACCCTAGGCTGCAGCAGCCCCTTGCCCACGGGTGCCTTGCGCTGGGGGTGTCAGGAGGATGAGGAGGGAGTGGGAAACCAGATCCCCTGTGTCCCAGCAAAGCAAATGGGGTCACGCCGATGCCACACAGCCAGAGCAGCCCAGTCCTGCTGGGTGGCTGGGACACGGGGAAAACAAAGGGAATGCTGCAGCCAAACAGCAGCACCGCCCGGGGCAAAGCCTTCCTCCCCACTCCTCTCTGGGACTCTGTGCTCCTCGCCTCTTCTCTTTCTTTCTCCTCTCACCATTCTTGCTGCTTTTACGCAAGTGAAGTGGTCAATAACAAGAGACCAGAGGTCCTCGCTGCATCGGTTTAGCCCAGTGTTTGTTTTCCTTCCAGCCCCAAAGGCTTGTCTCCCCTGGGTTTCACCGGGGTCAAACTAAGACATTTCCTGCCCTTGCCCCCGGCCGCTGCTGACTCACGCCAGCCAGGCAGATGTTTGCTGAGCTGGGCTCTGATGTGGCCGAGGGGACGGCGCCAGACCCCGCCGCTCTCTGCCCTTCCTCCCGTGAAAGTTTATGCCGTGGAGTTATTTTTAACAGGAAACCCAGCTGTGGCCAGCCCCTCTCTGGCAGCTGCCCAGCCCTGGGGATGAGGAGCCACCGTGCACCATCCCGGCCCTGCCCCGGCATCCCACGGGTGGGCAGCAATTGCAGAGCATCCCCCTGAGCTCCCCTCTGCCTCCCTGCCCGTAATGCCCCGTGCTAACGCCCACGGTGGCATTTCTGTGCTGGGCCATGTGCCACTCACAACAGCCTGCGGGCCTGAGTCACCGGCAGTGTTTCATTAGGGCTTGACTGTATCGCCCCGGATTTGGGGGAGGGAAGCGGGAGGGAGGCCAAGGGGCAGAGAGGCAGCTGAGCATCGCCAGAATAACTGAAAGGATGGGGAGTTTTAAGCTGGGGAGGAAGCACTGCAGAAGCTCATCGTGTGGGAGAGGTGTTACCTAGTGAGCATGGCCCTGACGGCTCCGCTCCCTCCGCAAGGGGCAGGGGACGGGTGAGATGGGGCTGTCGGAGGGGACAGCAGTGCTTTGAGAGCAGCCAAGGTGGCTGGCGTGAGCACCCTGCCACAGCCAGGCAATGATCCAGCCCTTGGCCCTCTCTGTTTTCTCTCCCCTAAAACTGGTGAAACTTCATTTTCATTGTAGGGGATCACCATGGGTGCCCACCATTGGCCCTGTGCCTAAAATGACACAGAAGATGCAGGAGGAGGGAAGGGGACAACTTCCATCAATACCATTTCACTGTAAAATTATTTTATAAATTTGGAAAGAGCATGAAAATATTCCCCAGCACTGACAGTAAGCAATTCTTAGATTAGCTTAGCTCAGGTTCTTGTCTAACAGCAGCAGCTCTAGCAAGCACCTCTTGCAGTCACGGTCTGTAACAAGGGTGGATGTTTAGGGAAAGACCGTGAGAACAAGGTCAATACACAACAATACTTTCCCAGTTGAATTCGCCTGTACTTTCAGCCATTTCTGCTTTCTGGAGCATAAGTGACCCTTGCAATCTGCTTCTGTGGAGGTCTGCTCCAGGTGGGACTCCTGGGTTCGGTTATGTGCACTGCACAGAGGTGCTTCCACACCATTTGCCTCTGCTGCCTGATACTTGCTCAGTGTTTTCACCCTGCTGCTGAGCTGAGGGCTGCCCTGCACCCAGAGCAAGAGGATCCTTGCCATGCATCGCACCCCTGCGTGCATCACACCAGCACCAAGAGAGATGCAAGCAGTGCTGCCCCCAGTAGGTCTGTGGCTGAGGAAGGGGAGCTGCCAGGTTTGCCTGGTAACACTGATAGCAAGTCTTTCAAAAATAAATCTTGTTAGAAAATTCACTCAGGATTCACCCCGGGAGGAACATTTTAGTGGTTGCTCATGGCCTGCAGGCTCAGGCTTCCCCACCCTCCCATTTGGCCCAGGGCACCGGTCTGTGCCCAGGGATGCTCCTGCTGGCTGCTGCAGGTTCCATACCCCCTTCTTCAGGGCTATATCTAAAGTTTTGCTCATGAAAACAAGACATTTCTCCTGGGGACACGCCCTGCACACCCTGCTCCTCGCAGGGAGCACAGAATGGGGGAAAGCAGCAGTGCCTGCGGCAGGGCTCGCTGAGCACCCGGCTGCGGTGCCTTTCACAGCCCAGCTGCTCCTGCGGGCACACGGGCACCGCTCCTGCCTCGGGATGCTTCGGGCGGCTTAAAATAAAAGCGAGTCACCCACACGGCAGCTGCCTACATAAATACCTGTATAGCCACACGGGAATTCATAACCTGCCCGCTGCCACACACCAAACCCCACGCCTGCGAGTCACTGCCCTGCGGTGCTGCCGATCTGCGGGGGAGTGAGGGGGCGAGAGGAACACAGAGGTGCAACAACAGGCTGCCTGCAAGGACCCCAGCTTTTGTCCGCTGTCCGTTCCTCCAGATTTTATTCCTATCCTGAAAATTGGGGGGACATATATCTGGGGTCAAATGGAGGATTTTATTTTGCTAAAATTGAAGGATTTTGTCTCTGCCTCAGTACTAAAATAATTTCCATTTCAAAAGTAGGCTGTGATTTAAGTGAAAATTGAACCGTCCCATCCCCAAAGGCTAAAGAGGGATGTTTCGACTTTTTTTTTTTTTTTTCCTAGAGGGCACTTTTGCCTGAAATCAAGATACTCCTACAGCAAGCTTTACACTCGACAAGCAGTGACTTTTCACAGCTAAACATCCCCTTGAATCTCCCAGCAGCTGGGGGTGAGCCGTGGGCGAGCTGCAGAGGAACGGCTTCCTTCCTGCTGCCCTCGGATGCCGTTTGCTCCATCCTCACTGCCTGTTCCTCGACGATGTCGTCTGGCAATCCACACACGTGCCTCTCATTAGCACTTAATACACAGCAAGAGGAGATTATACCTATTTCTCTCATCCAAAATAATCTTCTAATGTTTGAAAATAAATTGCAGTAATATGTACCAGCAGGTGTTACCTCTTCAATGTTGTCTTGTTTGTAGCCAGTCACAAGACAACATTCTCATAACATCAGAGGTAAGCAGATGGCACTTATTAATTTACATTGCAAATATACTGCTAATATGTACATTGAAAAGCAAGTTCTGCTGAACGTGCCTTACCTGGTTCACAGGGTACATCACAGCCCAAGCTCCTCATCTGAGATCAGAAAGGTTGTTGGAAGATCTCTGTCCCATTAACTTCTCTCTTGCTGAAAATAAATAAATAAATCTGTTTTTCCAACCCTCAAATAGCGCCCTTTCTCAATTATTATTTTGTTAGTTGTCTCTTTTGATGCAAAATCTGTTGTGGCCACATTGGTGAGCTGGGCGCGTGCAGGAGGACACCGTGGCACAGAGCTGAGGGCTCAGTGAATCCCCCTCAGGGCATTATTCTGGAGCAGTGCTAAAAAAGTGAGGGGAAAAAGAAAAAAAAAAAAAAAAAGAAGAATGAAAAAAAAAAAAAACCCTAGCATTTTTTGCTCTTTTTCTGCAAGGAGCGGTGCTGTGCATTAAATACACATCACCCATCTGCCCAGGCAGCTCCCAGGTGCAGCAAAGACCTTGCAGCCCTGCGACGAAGATTAGAGAACTCATCCTTGGAAGCACAATCTGCTTTCTGAGATGCACAGCTACCATCACAGCTCCATACACACATGTATACATCCATGCAGCTCCATGCAGATGCGGATATCTCAGCCTTCCTCAAGCTTCCTGAGGTGGTGAAGTGCAGCATGGTCCCATCGCCTCCCATCTCCCTCTGCTTTCCCATGGAGGATCCATACCTCAGGGCCAACATGTGCCATTTTTTAATAGCAGCAGTAAAGGAGCTACCCCAGAGGAGCATTTTGCACCCCCTTGGAGGCCTGTTTCCACAGGTGTCGATCAGTGCCCCAGGCACCAAACGGGAGGAAATTGCACCTAAAGTTATTAGAGGCAGCAGGACTCCAGGCTGCACGAGCACAGCATATGTCCAAAAGTAAACAGATTGCACGAAACTTTTCTAACACGCTGAGGGGCCATCAGTGCCGATTTCACTGTTCCTGCGACGTGGATCTGACTGCGGGGAGAGGAACGTGCAGTGGGAAGGAGCTGCTGGCTCTGTTTGTTCCCCGTGCTAGGGAGCGGGTGCCTGCCTTTGCAGCTCCGCTGGTGGCTCTGCTGAAGCATGTGCTGACCCACCAGGCTGCAAGCAGAGGTGCATGGACATGCAGAGACTGAAGCGCCTGCAAAGCATGCAAAGAATTTGCACAGCCAGGTCACTCAGCAAACTCTGTCCTGCTCAAGAATTCCAGCAATGATCGGGGCTGGATAGAGAATTATCAACGCAGATGGACTTAGACTAAAATAGCTCTGTCCCATCTTGCATTTCCCCCCCCTCTTCAGTCTTCTGCAGAGCAAGACACTTGAAAATTGTCAACTAGCTTTATAGTAGAGGCACAAATAAATGGGCAGCAAAGGGAACCCAACATGAGCGAGGAAATCAGAGATGAAACTTTTGGTTAAAGGTATCCCAAAGGTCCTGAGACTGGGGAGCAGCAGCCCAAACTTCTTACTACGGGCACCAGGGCTACACAACCCAGCCCAGCTCTGGAAGCTGTGGCAAGGGAGAAGGACAGCCCAAGGACACATGCCCTGCCACAAGCTCCCGGCCTGTCCATCAATTCTTCTCTCTGTTGCCCAATGCAGGGGCCCAGCCTGAAGTGCAGCTCCCACGCAGTCTGTTTGTAACCAATGCCACACTGCTCCATCTGGCTTCAGCTGGTGTCATGCTGCAGGTCAGCCTGGCAGGACCTCACAGCAGGATTAAGGAGCCCGCTGCTGGAGATGGACACCATGCTCCACTCCTCTGTGGGACCCCCTGACGGCTCCCAGGGCAGACACTGGCTCAGGGCATCCACAAAATGGTGGCAAGGGCCCTGCCCTGCCTCGTGGTGCTCTAGCTGTGCTATATCTGGAGATGCTGCGGGGCACACAGAAGCCATGGGAAGGAAGGGAGAGGGTGCTGGGGGAAGGGGCCCCGGCAGCTGTGAGCTTAACCCAGCAGGGAACGGCGCAAGACAATAGATGCCTCTGTTCCAAAAATAGCTGGCGATGTGGATGCTTTCCAAGGAGGAACCCGAATCTGCAGCGCGCACGAGGCAGGCAGCAGCATGTCGGATGCCAGAGGAGCTGGACAGGCACAGTTTGGAAAGCCAAGCAAACGCACCGACAGACAGGCAACGTGGCAGCCAGGGGCCCGAATGAGCAGGTGGTGAAAGTGCACGTTGTGGTGAAAGACACGCCGGGCTCGGGAAATGGTCGTGCAAGGCTGCTGGGGCCGCCCGCCCGCTGCCCCGGTCCTTGGAGCCTTACCACAGGACAGCCCCGAGCACCACCACCTGCTCCCACCACCGCCACCTCGGTGTGCCCCGCTCCTCTGCAAGCAGGGGAACACAAGTGCTCTCGCTCACTCCTTTCCTTCAAACAAAGCCAGAAGTACTGGTGGGGGGAGCTCAGCAAATATCACAAAATGTAAGGCGAGTATACAATCTGCTTCAACACAACAGGCAGTCTTCATTCATATTGGGCTCTGAGGGCAGTAACTCTGCACATCCCTGCCTGTGCTGGGCTGGTGCCTGCCTTTATTTTTCTCAGGGCTGTGATTATTGCTTTTTTGCCAAGGGTAGTGCTCTTCTGCTCCATGCCAGTACTGGTGGGTGCAGCTCAAGTGGGACGCTGTGGTGGAGTCCGTCAGGTCTGTCAGATATTGCGGGGGTCTGGTTTCCTCCCCGGAGCTACCAGGACGGATGCAGCCACATGATCAACTTCATGCTGGTACAGATGCTCTGGTTCTGGTTTCCAAAATATAGGTGCAAAATGAAGGCACCCAGGCATCCTGGTGTAACATTGTCCCCGCATGGTTTAAAATCCCCACGCCACCAGGTCTGAACAAGGCAGACCTGAGATCTGGCATGGCACCTGCCCGTTGTCCCCTGCTGTGGCCATCCTGATGCACGCAGACCTGCTCCTGCCAACATGTCCATGGCAAGGGCTGGACCTGCAGGACCTGAGCGATGGGAGAGCATCACCCACGCCTGCAGAGTCTGCACTCGGGAGGGGAAATTCACCCCAGCTGCCAGCCCTGGCTGATAAGACAATCTTCCTTCATCTCTTGCTGCCACTTGCTCCACCTCTATTTTTTTATTATTCCAGTTGCACCCAAAAGCCTGCTCTCCCCGGCATTTCTGCATATCCTGCTCTGCGTTTTCCCCTGATTACACCGCGTCACATTGACGTCAGCCAGGGGCACGCTAATGGGGCTTCTTTCATAACCTGCCCGCCCCGGGGCACTCGTTAAGCACTTGGGCTGCCTGATACAGGTAACGGCACTGGAGGCTGATTGCAAGCAGTCCCGAGGGAACCCACGCTGGTTTTTCCGCACAGCCTCCCTGCCAGACCAGGAGCAGAGCAAACACGCTGGGAACGGGGCTGGAAAAGAGCAGGTACCTGCCTTGGCTGGCAGGCTCGCTCTGTGTGCAACAAGCAGTTTGCAGCAGTCAGTTGCACATATACTGCTGAACACAGCACCCATACAAGGGAAATCGCTTCCAGAAAGTGAAAGAAATCAGCTTACAGCTCAGGTTGCTGCACGTTTCAAAGCCTGGCATGGCTTTTTTCATTTTATTTTCCTTTGTGGTGTCATGATCAGGAGAGGTCACAGGAGATGACAGCTTCTGCAGCCCTTGTCAATGGACCACACCACGGCTCATACTTCATTTGGGTGGGCTCCAGCAGAAAACCCCCATGAGAGGCTATGGGCTCAGGGGCTGCCAAGAAGGGACCCACAGGAAGCTGGAGGATGGGGATAGGGCTGTCCTCCCAGAGCTGCGGGGCACATCCCTACTCCCAGGCTCAGCAGGGCAACTCCGGAGCGTGTCACCTGCACGGGATCCCTGCATCCACCCCAGGAATAAGATCTAGGGTCTGACCACAAGCCTCCAGCTTGGGAGATACTTCATGTTTATGCACTCCAGGGGATGCATGGTGAGCATCAGCCCCATCAGGAGCGCATCAGAGTTATCCCTGTCCTCAGGTTGGACATGGCTGCATTACAATGGGGGACAGGTCCTTCCACATTTCCCTTTCGCTTGAGCATCTTCTCAAAAAAAAAAAAAAAAATCAATAAATCAATAAAAATCTTTAAGAGTTCCCTGGCCCTGACTCTTTTGCCTGCCTACTTGGTCCCTGCTAGAGGGTTACTTCAGCTGCGGGACTTCTCTTGATTAAGGAGGATTGTTTGCAATAACTCCTGGCAAGGCAATATGGTAAATGATGGCCCAACCAGGGATTCAAAAGCATGGGTTTTGGGAAGAGGGCACAAACCTGGGCTTCATTTTGGGCTACAACCCTCATTTTCAGACTTTGATCTCTCCTTCCCACATAACGAAAATCCATTTCTCGTCTTTGGGGAGTCTGTTGTAGACAGAAGAGACCGGCGTGGTTTGCATATGGAAAAGAATTACTATGAGTTGCTTTTTAAAACACTTTTATTGATGTGCTCCCGGTCTCCTGTTTGCTGGTGGGTAATTAAGTCAATTAACAAGCATCTGTTTATTTATTTCCCTCGTTTATGGATGTAAGCAGTTTGGGTAGCAGTTTGTAACGAGGGCCTGCTGTAGCTTGCCTGCCGATACATGAATATTCAGGCGATCGCTTGCCTCCATCCACGGGGACTTTCCTCCTCCACCCTGTCGGCAGGGCGCAGGCTGGGACAGCTCACCCTGTGCCAGCGCTCATCCTGCACAAAACTGCCTCTGGTGCAGGGACAAGCAGCACATCCCTGGAAATCCATCATCCTCACATCCCTGCCCGGCCTACTGTCCCTGCCCGGTCTCCTGGTGGCCCTGACCTTCTGGTGGAGGCTCTGCCCGGAGGAGGATGGGGACGTGGGGACACGGGAGCACCCGGACAGCGCTGTCCCCTGCTGCCTTGCAAAACGAGCTCCTTACGCCCAGAGCCAAAGGCGACAAACCCGGCAGGCGACATTCCTGCGTGGAAGAAATAACTTCTAGAGATGTCTTCAAAGCGTTGTTTAATCACAGGGAGCACAATTAAGGAGGTCTAGGAGCAAGAGAAAAGGGATTAGCAGTATCTGGGAAGAGCATTCATCACGGCGAGCAGTTTGCAGGGGCACATCTGCTGCTGACTCCTCTTTTCCAGATGCACCGGTTTTATTGCCGTGTCAGCAGGATGAATGTTTACTCCCTTCTAAAGCCGTCAGGCGACTCAGATGCCGAAATCATGTAGTGCTAAGCATGCTTGTTTTGCAGAAGGGGGGAATGATGCTCGGAGATGAGGGAATTGCCAGAGTGGATGAGACTGGCCTTGCGTCTTCCGCTCCTGATGCAAGATGCCATCAGCACCTCCAGAGGAGGCTGTGGGAAAGCCCATGGCCTGAATGGAAGGCAAAAGTCCTAACATCCCTTACAAAACTCCTGGGTTTTGGTAATTAAGTTAGCTTAAATGAACAACTGGGGCTCAGTTTAGCACTGATTGCAGCATCCAGCCACTGGCTGGACTCTCCCAGAAGACGACACCGTTTTGAGGTTGTCGGCGCCAGGGCAGGCGTGAAGCAGAGCTGGAGTCACTGCATGCCGAGGAGGTGCAGGTGGCCGCGGCGAGGGGGGAGGCACACGTGGGCAACAGCGGGGCTACACCTGCCTGTGGGTCACAGCTGCTCTTTGAGCGGCGAGCTGTTTTCATCCACTGCTGTCCTGGGACACATGGAGGACACCTCGCGAGGCCAAACCTGCTGGCTTCCGTCTTGACTCTGGCCAGGCTTTGCCAGAGGAGCTGCTCTGCTGGTCACTGGGAGCAGATGGCCTCGTTACAACAGAGCAATGCTGCCAAGACCTGCCGCTTTTATGAGCTGCTGAGGTGCGTGCCGGCTGGGAGGTGGCACACATCCATCGCCCCCCCCGCCCACCATGGCTGGCTGCCTGCCCCAGCTGCCCCTGCAGCCGTGCCCGACCCGATGGTGCCCTGCGGTGTGGCAAGGTGAGGAGAAACAGCCCTGCATCCCCACCGTGTCCTTGCTTTCCTCCTGCCTGCACACCTCCTCTTTCCCCCACCTCCGCCTCTGCCTGTTACGGTCTCAGTGCTTGCAGCAGAGAGCACGCCAGGGTGCTGACATGACCACAGCTGGCAGGAGAAGGCTGCTATTGATTATTGCTTCATATATTTGCAGATAAAGTTGCAGTTTCTGTCTTAAATTAGCACGGTGAGATCAGTCTGCAGCAATACCGCACAGCCTGTGCCCGCCAGCTAATGGGAGCGTGTCAAAAGCTCTCAGTGAGTTTCACCTCACCTTGCCTTCCTCGTCCCCCTTTTTCCAGCGTGGCAGTATGGGGAGGTGGCTCTGGGCTGTCCGTGTGCCCTGTGACCATGCTTCATGTTGGTCCCAACAGCCACACTGCAGAGAGGTCCAGCTAAACACACTCCATGGGCATCCCACCAACCTCCTTGTGTGGACGTCCCACCAACCTCACTGAATGGATGTCCCACCAGCCTCCCTGCATGGAGGTCCCTCCCGCCAGCTGTAGCTGGGGTGCAGCACGGTCCCCAGGCCAGCACCAGGCTCCACGGTGTGCCCACGAGGGGGGTGACAACAAACCAACCTCAGCACAGGGAATGCTGGCTTCAGCTCCTGCCCCTCTCCGGGGCTGTCACTACGGACCCACTGCCAAACACCACCAATTGCAGGCTGACACTGGGCTTGGGGCATGGAAATGTTCTTTGGCAGCAAAGCCAGATGGAGACATTCTGCTTCCACTGGATGGGATCCCACAATGGGTGGGATCTGGATTAAAAACTAATAATAAGCTGCTCCTTGCCAGGTTTTGGTATCTGGCCTATTCCAGTGTTTCATTCTGCATGTGCATTTTGGGGAGCAGGGTGGGGGGCCAACACAACAACAGAGGCAGTGAACTTCAGCATTAGGGCAAGTACAAAATGCTGGGATGTGGGGCAGGAGGGGAATTTCTTCCTCCTGCTTTGCCCCCGGAGAAACCACGCTCATAATTGCATCCTCCGACCTCTCATTTAATCCGACCCCGCATTTAATTCTTTTTAAAGTCTCTGGAAGACACACACGATGAATGTGTATTATTTTCCTGGGCAAATGAAATGATATAGTTTCCCCCAAGGAAATTATTTCTATTCCACACCTTTTCCTTAATCCCACACAATTTGAGAGCCGTCTGATTTATGGATTTTAGAGGTTCTCTTTTCCCCCCACTGCTGCCAGTAATGAAACGGATTGTGTGTTACTTTGCGTTGGGTGGGGATCAGCTGTCTCGGCTGGTGCAGGGCTCGGAGCACACCACAAGGCAGTGTGTTCGCTGAGCACACCCCATGGACGTGGTGCAGGATGAGGAGGGTGTCAAACCACGGCCTCTGTGTGCACGGGCTTCAAAGAGCAGCACAGGGTTCCGTGGTTGTGCAAAGCGCTTTTGAACCCAGGGCACGCCAGGGGTTGTCCACGTGGAAAATACAGCATGCATACAGGGTTTGCTTCTCAGCATTCAAGATGAACTTTCTGAAGGCACCTTGGCACCAGCCAGTGGAGGAACAACATCCAGCAGCTGTCCAAGTCAGGATGTGTCCCACTGCTTGGGCAGAGACAGGTCTGTGGAGCTCCTGGCTTTTGTAGGGGCTTTCTGTTACCCATGGGTTGTGCTGGGGTGCTAAGGACAAGTGTCCCCTAGCAGCCCACCACTGCTGGCCATTGACTATCTGGCTGGCCATGCCACCTCTACAAAGAGGAGCAGGATGGCTCTGCGGGGCTGAGAGCTGGGCATGCTGTGAGGATGCTGGCAGGGTGAATTGGGAAGCACTGCAACCTGTCCTCTGCAAGGGGGCAGAGAGAGCATCCCTGCAGGACCCCCCAAGTCAGCCCCAACCCCACCTAGGATGGTTGGGTCATTAGATCCAGATCCTGAAACATTGTGAAGGGGAGGCTTTGGTGTCAGGGGAGCTGGGAAGCTTCCTGGGCCCTGGGAGGGAAGAAAGGGGGGTCTATTCCTCACTGTGTGCATCCAACTGAGAGGCTTTAATGACTGTCTCCAGCAGTCGGAGCTGAGCTACGCATCTGTGCCACCGCTTTGTCTGGCTTGTGTATCAGAGGACACAGCGAGCAGCACCAGAGGGCCCACGGGGATTAAAGGAATTATTACTCCCCCCTTTTTCTTTACACTTGACAAGGTAGGAGGAAGATACGAAAGAGGCATATCATGACCACAGAAAGGGGCACTCGATTCAAATCCCAGGGAGGAGAAATAAAAATTTGAAGTGGGATGAATCCAGTAATTGGCACACAGGAGGAGGAAAGGCAAAGTGGAGCAGGCAGAGAGATTACGTTTTAGAGGTGGGAGGTTCAGAGCATCTTCATAATGCAGTCCAAGCAGGATCCCTCCCTGCAATTGTTTTATTACCATTAATAATTACCTCCGTCTAATGCCTTTCCTCTTCCAAGCCCTTTTTAGACACTCATGCACATGGAGCCAACAAAGATGCCACAAGTGCTGGAGGCAGGATCTGGCGAGCATGAGCTCTCTGGAAAAAAAAAAAATAGAGCTAGAGGGGAAAAACTAGAGAGAGCAGGAGAGAGGAGGCCCTTCCATCCCCTCCGTACCCAGCCCTGCCCAAAGAGGCAGCCCTGCATTTTGGGAGCTGGGGAGCTGCCATGCCACAACAGAGCATGCTCCAGCTCTCCCGCTTCTTGAAGGAGGAGAAGGAGAGGGATGAGGAGAAGAAATCTAATCTGAAATAAACAAAAACAAGCAAACAAAAAATGTTTTAATTGGAAAATAAATAAGAATGGTTTGTTTCAAAAATGGAGCAGCAGGTTTGGGTGGGACAGGGAAAACTTTTCCAGTGAGGAAGGGAGATGATGTTTATTCAAGTAAGACGCTGTTTAGTTAATCTTCCCAACAGGATATCTGGGGGCACAATCTACCCTTCACCGAAATTGTGTCCAATGCGCCATGACTTTATTGCAGAGCTTTGTGCAGCACTCCCCATGGCAGATTCAGGGCTGAGCATCCCCGCAGCCCTTCCCTGGGACATCTTGTCCTGCCCGGGGGGAGAAGCTCTCCAGGACTTGCGCATGTTCGCGGCCCCTGCCCTGCGATGGTGTAAGAGCCCCACGCAGGAGGATTTCACTGACAAAGGGACTGCTCTGGGCTCCCGTTCAACAGGGAGATGAAATAATCCTAATGGCATCATCTCGTTTGGCCTTTCTTCTGCTCCAGCTGTTCCTGCTTCTCCTCTGGAGATGCAGCTGCCTTCGTGAGACACTGAACTGGGGGAGGAGAGATTTTGGCTCCTGCCTCCCAGTGCCCCCCGCACTTTCTGTGATGGTGGGGCCGCTCCTGAGGCCGGTAACATCAGCAAGACAAACCTTGGCTGTCCTGTGCGGCCACGTCTGGATTTCAGGGCAGGCTTTCCTGTTTGGACAAACGCACGGCTCAGGGTGAAATTCAAGAAGGTGAAAATCCGCACGCTGCTCATCCAAGAATATATCAAAGCGAGGGAAGCTGGGGCTGCAATTTCCATGCAGTGCTGGGCACGGCTGCAGGCCCACCGGCAGCTCCTCGCCTTCATCCCGGCCCTCGTGGCCCCCCACTGCTCGCACCCCATGCTGCCAGGGCTACAGACCCGCGGCGGAGGCGCAGGGAGGTCGCAGCTATAGGGCAAGCCATGGTTTTCCTGGATTTCCTCCCAGAAGTGGCTGAACTGAGGGCTTGGAGGGGCTAAAACTTAAAAAAAATGTATACTGAAATGTGCTGGAGGCACCAGCATGGCTAATTGCGGTGTCTCCATAAGTGCCTGCTGATTTCTCACCTCCTGCCACAGCTTTGGTTCAGGCACGAGTGCTACTCGAATTGCTCCCGATCCAGGGAGGAGTGTGAAAACCTTGGCTACATTAGAATTTGTGGGCAAATCTGATCTCGTCCTATTCTGCTGGGAGGTCTTCTTGGTGGCCTCGCCCACAGACTGGGGAGGGGAATGAAGGCAGTGACAAAAAGAGGCACTAAAGACTCCTGGTCCTGCTCCTGGGCTGCGATACTTCTCTGGAGCTCTTCCTTCAGAAGCTTCTTGCTGTGTCTAGGAACTAGCTGGAACCCCTGCGGTTGAAGTGAAGGGTTTAACCCGCACTTTCTGGTTCCAGGCACAAGAGAAGATGCCCTTGCTTACCAGCAGAAAGCCAGGAGAAAGCCTGCACGGGAGGCAGGTCACCAGCCAAGCCACCTCCTGTTGCAGAGAAGATGCTTTCCTCTGCATCCTCTGCGGAGGCCACATTTCTGGCAGCAGGCTCAGCACCTGCTGTGCTCAGGTTTTCCAAGCAGCTCAGCACTCAGCAGCCACCCTGGGCCTTGTGCTGCTTCCACGTGTCCCAGCAGCCAGCTTCTTCCTTCTTCTGCCCCAGTCACCTCTCTGGGCAGTGTGAGCCACCGCAGGTGCTCAGCCTCTTCCTCATGCAGAAGTTATGGACTTTCTCCCCAAATCAACATCATCGTTGAGCTGCCTGTCTCAGGGGATTTCCCCAAATGGCACAAAAACATGCTGTGACTGATACGGCTGCTGAGGCAGGCCTGGCAAATGCACTGCATACTGGTACAGCACTGTGCTTGGAAAGGATCGAGCAGAAAAGTCTGCTCCCAGGGAAAACAAACAAACAAACAAGCCCAAATCCCTCTGATATTTGTGTGTTTCCCAAGGGAAAAAAAAAAAAAGACGTGGGAAAAATAAATAAATAAATAAATAAAAGCCAGGCACTTCCAGTACCACCCTGTCCTTTTGGTGGCTCTTGTTCAGGAGAAGATCTCTCTCTTCTAGAGGTGCTGAGATACCCTCACCTCTATGCTCGTCCTCACCAGAGGACGGGAAGCCTAAAAGAGATGCATTAAGCAACTCCTGCCTGTCCTCTTGAGGAGCTGAGCATATAAAGGCTTTGGTAAAAGGCTTCAAACAAGCCCCTGGTCCCAAGAGAGGAGCAGCAGTGTGTTCGTATTTGAGAGGGACAGCTGAGGTCTGTACCCATCTCCTAAAGAAGTGAAAAGCATTTCATCCCTCACAGTACTCCCCATCACTGCTGGGGAGGCTGCACTGCCCTCAAGAGCATCCTTGCTGGGAAAAACATGGTTTCATCAAATTTGGTGCCACAGCTGAAGCGTGGCACTTCCTCACACAAATTGCTGCGAATGGTGGAGGGATGGACCAGCAAATATGCAGGGTGAAGGAAAAACCTCCCAGGACTGCTGCCTGCTCCCCGCGGCCTGGAGGGGGAAGCAACACAATGGAGAGATTACAATAAGTCCATAAATCAGTGGGGGGAAAGCGGGGAGCATAAACACTGAGATGATCACTGAATACGCAGGGAAGTGGACATATAAGCAGAGGCAGAAGTTTTAATAGATACACATTCCTGGGGAAGCTCAGCCTCTGGCACTGGCAGAAGGTTTTCCGCAGAGCGGAGCCAGCCAGGGGGTCGTGCCCCATGGGAAGGGCCAGCAGGCACCCTTCATCACTCACTGGCAGCCTCGGCTGAGCTCTCACACCCTGTTATTTCTCCCCTCTACCACATAAGCCTGCTCCTCCCACAGCCCTGGGTTTGTCCTGCACCCTGGCAGTGGTTCTTTTGTCTGAGGGCTCCATGCAAGGAATGGGAGGCATCATGGCATCACGGCAGGGACAGGTCACAGCCCAGGGCACCCCTAGCAGGAGCCCACAGAGGGCTGGCCCTGGGGGAGCTGTGATGGTGGCCACTGAACAGCTTTGTCCTCAGCCCCCAGGTGGCCTTTGGCCTGGCTGTCAGAGAGAAACGTGTCCCAGGGTGCTCTGTAGGGTGTGACCAGGCTCACCAGAGACAGATATGGGGCTAAGCAGCCAGAGACATGGGCAGGGGGGTCAAGCCAAGCCCCAGTGCCCGGAGTTGGTGGAAGGAGAGCCCCTCCCCGGCCGTGTTCTGCTTGCATAAGCAACATTTATGCAATTAAACTCAAAAAAAGCAATAACATCCCCAGCAATAGATCCAGCTCATGATAGCCCAGGGAGCAGATAAGGATCCAGGAGATATGTTATTCCTGTTGAAGTCCTGGTCACAGTGACCTCCGTGGGTATTTTAAACCAAGCTGTTTTAACTCTGGTTCTTTATTTGTTTGTGCTTCTATCCCCTTTTCAAAGAAAAACACAAAGACCCTAAGCCTTGCTGTGTGTCTCCAGGTCACTGGGTTTCCTTTTCGTTTAACGAGGCAAAGAGCAGTTAATTAAAAAAAGGCCTCCATCTCCCAGCCGACACACCACCCTCAGCCCAAGCGGCCCCGTGCACGCGGCCGTGTGGGGATGGAGAGGCAATGCGGGGCAGAGGCTGCCCTGGCAGGGACCCTCGTGGGTCCCTCGGGGCCTGCAGGGCTGGGAAGCCCCCAAAACGGGGAGGAGAAGTGCCAGCCGTGCAACAAAGCCGGCGGAAAGAGAGCTCGCTCATCCTCAGCCTCCTCCCAGGAGAAGAGACAAGGCGCTTTGAGGGGATCTGTTTGCACCACCCAGGGGTCCGGTAGAGAAGTGACAAAGCCGAAGTGAAGCAGGCCTGCGGGAATGAAATCCTCCAGTGCTGCTCCCCTCCAGAGCTGACAAACAAACAAACAGAAACAAAGGGAACCTGTCTGTCTCCCCTCGACCTCTGAAGCATGGCCACCCCACAACACTGGGGCTCTCAGCTCTCAGCTCTCCCCTTGGCAGCCCGGGCAGGGGACCTGTGCCCTCCTGGGCAGGCTTGGTGGCTAGTGGGTGAGCATCCTGGCTAGCAAGAGAGAAGGGTGGGTGGTCTCAGAGAGCCCACAGCCCCCTGCAGAGCCCCGCGTCCCTGTCCCCACACACGGCTAATGCGGGGGGCTGCTCCCCGAGCAGCAGGCGTGCACGGCGCCGTTCAAATCCCCTCCATGTAATTACAGAGCCGTGGTTTCTGCTGGGCTTCCGCACACTTAATCATCCTTTCTCATCTGCGTTTAATACCCTGAGCGCTGTCAGAGGGCGAAAACACAGCCTTTGCATCCAGAAGGACAAGAGTTCCCTGCAACAGCTGCTATATTTAACAAAAAACACACTGGGTTGCCATGGCAACCCTGCTTTCTAAAAATAGCAGTGCCATATACAACACAGCCAAGAGCACAGGCAGCGCCGGCGGAAGCTGCTTCAACTGGGAAACACAAGGAGACTTGTATTCCTCCCGGGAACTGGCACCGAGCAAACGACGTGAAATCACCCAATCCTTGATTAATTAAAGCCTCGATTCAGTGCAGAGGATCCCCGCTTCCCTCATCTCAAGCATCCCTCCATCCCCTCCTGCGGAGGGGCAAAAGTGTGGCCAGGAGGGATGCAGCTGTGTGCTGCCCTGCGCCAAGGTGCTCTCCCTCCTGGCACCCTGATGCCCGTGCTCTGGAGGCCTGCAGAGGCCAGTTGCCTGTTTGTTTGTTTTCTTAAGAAAAATAATAATAAAAAAATGGGGGCAGTTTTTTGGAAGGCATGTTTTGGGGGGATGGGTTTTTGGGGGTCAGGTTTTGGGGCTCCCCCCCGCCAGCAGGTCTGTGCAGGTGAGGCTGCGTTGTGAAACCTTGGAGCATCTGGTCCTGCCTTGCTGGCTCTGCATCACCTACAGCGCGGCTCTCAGAGCCGTGCCCAGGGTGGGCAGGTTTCCAAATGGAAACCTTCCTCTTTCTTCTCTGAAATACTGACCCCATCAGCACAGCATTGTGAGCAAAACACGCAACGGGCACCCTCTAGCATGAGCCAGCCCAGTGCCTTCTGAAATCTGATTAGCAAGGCTGAGCAGTCACAGCCTGCTTACAAACAGCAGTTGCTTCCAATTGCAGGCTAAGCCCACAGCCATCTCGCTAATTCTCCTCGACATTTCTTGCTCCAAGTGGAAGGAGCCCGTTGCCAGACTGCAGCCCCCCAGTGCTGCTTCCATGCCCCGCTGCCCCGGCAGGGAGGGTCGGCTGCACGCGTGCTGCAGTGCCCCGGCTCCTAGGAGTCCTGGAGCACGGCGGCGGAGTGCCACGTGCCTTCTGGATGATGCACGGCTCTGCTTGACTTCTGCACCCTTCTGTAAAAGGAAGGCGTTGGGTAGGGAGGAAGGGCTCTTGGAGAGGAAAATACTTGATGCTGTTGTTAGCAGTGTGTGTGAGTGCTCATTTATTCCCCCTTTAACAAAAAAAAATATACAACAATAAAAAAAAAAAATAAAAAAACTTTTCCAGACCTGATGGGAACTTGGCTCAGTTCAGTGCAAGGTTTCCCCTATCTCATGACTGACACCAGCAGCCTCGGAGGAAAACAAGGAATCCTTCCGTGTGCATTTGTGGGATTACCTGCAGCGGATTGCAGCAGTGCCAGCACTTCTCCGAAACTTGGTGTGCATTTGGCCTCAGTTTTCTGCCAGTCCTGTGTTTCATAAGTTCTCCCCTGACTGGAATATTTGGAGATTTCTCAACACCTTTCAAGGATCTTGAAACAGCCAAATTTAGGCATCCATATAGAAAAAGGGATTTAGTGTGCCTTGTGATGTCCATGGACAAACTAGCTGAGCAGGGACCATAGGACACGTACATGCTGAAGCCAACACATGATGGTGAAGTCTTACCACAGGTTGGAATATCATGGAAGATGATGTCATTGGGCTTGAAACCTGGCTTTTTCAACAGCCCAGACCTCAAGCCACTAGGGGCAGGCACTCCGGGCAGCTCACAGTGCCCACCAGTCTGATGCTCTTACAAGTGTAGATGTAGCTGTCATTTCTGCAAGCATAATTAGTCAGGCAGGAAAACTAGGTTTAAGCAACCAGACCTCATCGTGCTCACAGGTGAAGCCTGAAGCTGAACCCCAGGGATGGATAACCCTTGCTAAGCCCCTGTAGAGCCATCTTCAGTCTTTGGGGTAGAAGACAAGGACTTTGTTTTCCCTGTGAAAACCCAGGGTGATAAAACACACCGGGAACATCACTTGCCATTTTGGACAGCTTGCCAATGCCACGCCAGGTCCACAGGCCCTCTCTGCAGGCTTTCACACAAATTCATCATGCAAAACTCAAACCTCCTCTCTGCACACAGGAGCACCAGGCTTTGCCAATGCATGAATCCACCTCCCTGCTGGGCATGTAGGGAGACCAAAGGGGGGAAGGCTGGTGAGCAGCAGGGCTCTCTTGTCTCATTGCATCTCCCAGCCACGCCAGACACATCAGTGCTGCCTCCCCTTTGGCTCTTGGCAAGGGAACACATCTCCCCTCCTTCCGCCGTGTCAGTGTCTCTGCGTTTGCTGAATGCACTGGCACGACACAATCACTGCAAATGCTCTGCTACCCCAAACCAGTGTGTTTCTGGGCACACTCCCTCTACGTGTGCTCCCAAAGTCTGGTTGCAACCATCCCTGCAGAGAGCTGGCTGCAGGGAGCTGGGGCAGGGGAGCCGGCAGGGGCATCAGCATGGGATCAGAGGTGGCCTCGCGTGAGGACTTCGGGTTTTGTTTGCCTCATTGTGCTTTGTCCTGACCCACTTCCTGACCAATCCCCACTCCCTGCGAGCTGACTATTTATACACTGCAGAGGGAGTATAAATAATGGATGTTGCTTTGACTCCCCCCACCACCTGCGCTGTCCCACTATCATTTCTGCTCAGCGTCTTCCTGCAGCCTCCCCCAGTCCCTAGGAGCTGAGCACGATCTCCCTTCTCTGTTTTATCTCATATCTGGCCTTCATTTACCTGCATCCTTCCTCCCTGAAATGCCCAGTATGGAGAGGGATGGTGTTTCTTCAGCTCACAGGCTGGTAGACACTGAAGACTGCATGCTGGTGGCTGTATCAGCAACACAGCAGCACCTCCTTGCTACTGACAGGGGCAGTAAATTCCCTGGCACTTGCAGTGCACAGGTAAGTCTGTGATGCATGTGTGATGTGTGAAAGGAAGCACCGGAACGCTGAATATTTCCCAGAATTTGCAAAATTGAAAAGGGTGTGGATGAGATTTAAACGAAATTCCGATGTGACGGCAGGAGGCCCAGCTCCTTGGGCTGGGCATGGATGCAGAGCGCTGAGCTGGACCAAGCGGATCAAGTGGAGGATGCTTGCTGCTGGGGGCCGATGCTTTTAAAGCAAGGCAGGGAGTTAAGTGCACAGATCCTGTTATTGCTAATGGTGTTTGTGTTTAGAGCTCCCCAGGCGTTGCTTTAGAAACTGCCATGCCCAGGCTGTTAACCCAGTCTCACCTGCTGTTTAGCTTTTGATACTCAGATGCAAAATTGCATTGTGTTTGGATGTGCAGAGCATGTCTTGAAGTGCTTGCCACAAGAGCTGCAATTTGCCTCCTGCGCTCCTGCCGCTCGGCTGTTGGAAACAGAAAGGAGATGGAGCTGCACCGCCTCAGAAAGGGTGGGCTAGCGGGCAGTGGTCCCCCCTGCTCTCCTTGCTGGAAGGAGATGGGGAAGGGGAACCAGTGGTGGTGCTGGGAAGCCGGATGGGGGGAAATGGGAGCCCCTAAACGCCCAGCTCTTCATCCCCGCTCCACTGACCCACATCTGACAACTCAGACCAACCACTGGACACAGCCACTGGATACACAAGGCACAGCAACAGCTTCACAGACAAAGCTTAGTTCCTTAAGGCCCCCCCAGTGCCCCACCTCACCGGCAGACAGAGCAGAGATGAGCCATGCCTTCCTGCTGGATGCAGGAGGAATTTCTTAAACAGACCTGTGCTAATGAGAAAAGCCTGGCTTCCACCCTGCTGGCACCGCAGCATCCCCCTGTGGGACCTTTCCCTCCAAGGGTCTTTCTCAAAAGAGGTGAACTGCTGATTTCACAAGGGCATCCTTCGTGCTGGATTGCATGTGTATGAGATGGCAACCTTCTGGAAGCTGCAGGTACAGACTCCCTCAAGCAGTGCTCGCTGCCAGGTGGGTGCTTTCACAGGGAAACCCAAGTCCTGACGGAGCTGTCCCAGCCTCAACCTGTTGACATCAACTACAGGTGTGCAACAACAACCCTGCACAGGCCCACAAAGCTCCATCTTTATGGACCAATAAAGTATTTGGTCAACACGTGAACGGTGCTGTGAGGGTTCAGTGCAACAGAGATCATGAGCAGTGCTCAAGACTTGCACAGATGAGGCAGAATAAACACACTAAGTTGCTTAATTTTCATGTGGATCCGGAGGGATTTATCTCCTGGGCTCAGCTGGGACAGTCTGTGGGCAGCACAGTCCCAAAGATACAAGGAGAAGCATTCCAGCAGGCATGTCCCCCAGAGCAATGAGTTGTTGCTGACCCACCATCCGGCTCACCAGACGATGGTGTGACATTGCCAGAGCCACCACGACTCCCTCGTCCCGCTGCTGGCCACTGGAAAGCAGCTGGGCTCTGCCTGGCCTCCAGCAAGTCTCCATGCTGCAGCAGTGGGGGCAGCGGCCAAATGTTCACCACCTTCCTGGGGGTCTGGGCAGCTCGGGTGTTGAAAAAGGAGAGCAATTGTAAACCAGAGCCACCTCCCTTGCTTTGTCCAAGGGATGGTCCCAGGCAGCACAGTCTGTGCACTTGTAATAAATCTGACCTGCTCTGTGCTTGCCAGCATACCCTGTGATGAGCAAGCCCACTTCTGGCAGGCAGAAATGAGAAATATCTCAGCAAGACTTGTGTTTCATTAGGAGTCTACGGGAAGCCCACGTTACAAGCCAAAGGACACGCTGGTGCATCCAGCCTGCTGGAAATGATCTGACCCCGTCAATGACAGAGATCATCTGCATGCTCAGCATAGCTGCTCTCTGAAAGGAGGGTCCACTTGCAGAGACAGCATCTTCTGATACAAATCTGGCCAAGTTTCTTCTTTCCAGGATTTAAAGAAAAATATAACATGATTTAACAAGTCTTCTTGTTGGCAGTAATGTCCTCTAAAATAAGAGCTTGCTTCTCCTTGTCCCTTGCTTTGCATGCTCTTGTATTTCTAAGATGAGTTTTCTTCAGGTGACAGTAACACTTGCAGGCTCAGAAGCAATCCAGAGAATCCCCACAAGCCAAAACTAACTATGCTGGGTGCTTCTCAAGCATCTCAGAGCACAGCTCCATTGTGTAAGTAACGCAAGAGAATTTTATGTGCTACAGATCAATAATCCCCTGAGACAATGATGAGCTATGGTAAATCCTCTCCACAGCACCCAGCAAGCACAGGTCACTGCTCAGCACAGAGAAGGGGCATTGCTGTCTCAGTGCAAGGCAGTGGGTGAGAAGCAACCATGCACTAGGCCTGCCACCAAGGACCAAAACCCAGCCCATCAGCCCTAAAACTCGGGTTTGGGGGCATGGCAGAAGGGAGCATCCTGCCTGGGAGCCCTGAGAGGGGTCCTGTGGTGTGAGAAGCACAAGCTACGAACACAGCCAAGCACTGCGGTGGCCTTGTAGGACACAAAACCTGTGTCCTCAGCCTCCGCCAAACAGGGATTTTGACAATATCCCTTTTTAAATTTAGTGTTTGCAGAATTTCCACTGAGGAATTCCTTGTTTAAGACAGATTTTGGTGAGACAGAAACAAAAAATGACATTTTTCCAGTCCACTTAGGTCAAAGGCCCTAAGACCAAACCTGGTCGCCAGAGTGGAGCCAAACCAACACAGATCTGGCACCAGGTACCTCCCCGTGACCTCTCCCTCTGGCCTTTTCTTGAGCACAGCCTGGTAAAACCACCCTGAGTTTTGCCTTGGGTTTAATTCTTTGCTCCAAGCAGGGTCTTGGGGAGGCAGGAATTAAGTAGCACAGCTTTTCCAAAATAAACGGCTCCACGATTGCTTTTCCATAACAAGGAGGTTGTTTTCTAAGGGCAAACCATTTTTTATTCTTGCGGAAAGTGTCGGCAGGAGGAATAGCCAGAGAAAACCTGGCTATGCTACTATTCTGGAGCTATTATCATCAGGTAGAAAAGCCAACAAGTTTCCCCTCTGCAGTGTGTTTGTGGCCAAGCCAAGCTGGCAAATGGGAATGACCTGCTCCTTAACTCTCCCTCGGCTCAGTGGAGGATGTCGGAGTCGGGGTTCCCAATAAATACCCGCGGCTTGGGCGGGGGGTGTGGGGAGAACACGCTGTCTCCAAACCAAAAGGGCAAAGAAAACATGGAGCTGCTCCAGCGAGGGAGAAACGTCTGTAATTAATGTAGTGGGAAAATTACACGTTTATATAGCCCCCCCAAACACAATAGCAGACATCCATTTCCTGCAGGGCTGTGGACGCTTGCCAGACCACAAATAAATCACAAAAACACAAAGCCAACAAGGAGGAAAAGAAAGAGGAATTATCACATAGGATGCAGCAGCCTTTGTACCAGGAAAATAATCAGTGTCTCCACCAGACATCTATTGTTTATCAATAATATTCCCCAACACTCCCGCCGTTTGAGCCTCATCAGGGAAGTGGTGCTCTGACTGCGCGATGGAGGTCTCCTTGGATCCTGCAGGCTCCAAACGCACAACAGAGAGGTAGCCTGGGAGACGTGCTGACCTGCCCGGGAGGCGTTTGTGGGACCAGAATGAAAAAAATCCAAAACAAACACAACACAATAAACGCGATATTGAACAGACTTTGGCATGGGGAAAAAAATTGAATAAACCAAAGCTTCCCGCTTTCCTCCAGGGAGAGGGTGCCTGGCATGCAGGGACAGAGGCACGCAATGGTCTGGCAGCACCTCCACTGATGCTGGAGATAAAAAATTAAGGAACAGACAGTTTTGGTGAGGACTTGCAGTCCTACTCCCATACATTTCCCTCCCTCATCTTTCCCCATAGAGGCTTAATGCCACAAACACCAACTTCACAGCACGTTCAGGTCAATGAGAGCCTTTCCATTGACTTTCAGCTGCCTTTGGCTCAGGCACTGGGATCACGGCACCGGTTTTATGACTTCCTCTGTGCCTTATGAAGTCAGGCTTTATCAGCAACAGGAGACTGGAGGAGAAGGCCCATTAGAGGACTTCAGGAGGGCAGTTCCTGTTTTCTTCTTAGCCTGGGGCTGCGTTAAATGAATTGCAGACCTGTGCCATACTTTCCAGAATATATTTTGGTGACAGCAATGCCGGTAAATGCGTGAATGCGTGACCACTCCTAAGTGGTTGGTTTTTTTCCTACCTCTACTCTGTGTGTTTTAGGGTGAGTGCTGCTGGCCAGACTCCTGATGGAGACCATGCAGGGCCCTGGGGGCTCTGGCTAGCAGGGTCCCACCACGCAGGTGTCTGAGTCCTGGTGGCCGGGACTCAGGGGTCCTCCACAGCACAGTACTGCGTGTTGAGTGGCTTCCTCCAAGCCCAGGGGCAGCACCTATTTTTGTGCAAGCTCCATGAGAGGGGCCGCAATATGTTTTACTGAAGCAAGATTTAGGTTGAAGATCTTTAGGTGGCACACAAACCCACCCCCTATTGCTCATGTGGAAGCATCCCCATCATCTTTACATGCTAAAGGAACATTCAAGTGTGGTCTGTCAGGCTGGAGTTGGTTTATCTCGCTGAGCATCCTTATTTTCCTGCCTTGCCACCAGAGGTCCATCAGAACCAGAGGACTCAAGACCTGGAACAGCTGAGATTAAATTCCTAGTCCATTCCTGGCTCACCAGCCCCAAAACCTCACACTTCTTGCTCTTATTCTCCCATTCCTGTGAGGGAGGGAGGAAACACAGCCAGTATTTAGCAGTATCAGGGGAGCAAGCAAAATACTTTGCCACACCTAAGGCATTTAAGCTTTTCTTTTTTTTCCCTTGGACTGCTAAAATAAATAAATATTTTTTAAAGTGAAATTGTATATATTGACACACACACAAAAGTGAAACATTTTTTAGGAGAAAATTGTATTTCTCTGGCTGATTATTGGCTGCCATTCAGGACGTGGGGAGAACAGCAGCCATTAATGTCTGACTGTTCTGCAGGGATTGGGCTTTTGTGTTTTGAACAACATACATAACTCTGATAAAGGTATTAGTGCATTTCTTGGACAGAATAATAAATTATTAAATGCAAAGCCCTCTATTTATGCACTTCAATGCTGAGAACTTAAATGCAAAACATTAAAGACATCCAAACCCTCCAGGTCCCCACAGCAGCTCTTTCTGTGTTACACAAATTGAGTACCTGCTCTGGTCTGGCTGTATGGAGGTGCACATTTTGGGGCCTAAGGCAGGAATGGATGCTTCCTGGGTATTTGTTCCAGCAGTAATATCCTCCACACCGAGCACATAGCAAGCTCCCTCTTGAGCTCATTATGACTAAGTGGCACACAGGAACCGATAAGCACATTCAGGATAAACACATCTGGAAGCGGGTTGCAAGCTACAAAGACATGCTTATTAACACACTTTTCATTTTAAAAATGGAGCAAAACTAAAATATGGCAAGCAGAATTTAAAGTTTTATGTTTTCAGGGAGAAAAAAAAAAAAAAAAAAGAAAAAAAAGAAAAAAAAGCCTTCCTCAAACCAGAGGATTCAAAGCAGCTTTGACATTTTCCAAGCAACAGAAAAAAATTATTGTTTGTTTGTTTTGTTTCCATTTTCTTTCAAGCAATACTGTCCCTATTCAGGCTTTTGGGTTGTGGAAAAACTTCATTTCCAAACTGGAATGAAAGACAGAGATTTTCACAGCAACAGCCCCAGCCTTGCTGTTCCCGCTTGGATCCACCCCACAACCAGGTGGGTTTTTGAGGGCTTTCGCAGGACATAGCTCACAGGGTACAGCAGCCCTCGGGGCCACCTACATTATCTTTTTGAAAAGACCCCAGTCTGTCCAACTTGATGTATGTCCGGCAAATGTGCTGGACCACAGCTGGAGGCCGAATCATCTAAGCCAAGACGTTAAAGGCTGATCCATCCCTGGCACTGGGGCCCATCCCAGGAGAAGGGAAAGGCCCGCAGCCCTGGGCATCCTTCTTCAATGGCCGGAGGGGACAAGAGGGGCAGTGCCATCCATCCTGGATGACACCCATCAGGGTTCCCACTTTATCCAAAACACACACACAAAAAAAAACCACTCATCCCATATCTGTAAATCTCCAGACAAGCAACGTGCACCAGTCCTGAAGCATGCTGCAGCCCCCATAACTGTGTGGACTCAGTTTAAAGGGTGTCTTTAAAGATGTAACAGGATGTTCCAGAGTCAGAAAGCACTCGGTAGTTCTGGCAACAGTTGTTAAAGCCTTGTGTCCTGGTTAAGTGTCGATATATTGAGGGGGGGAACTTCAGCAAGGTACAGCTCCAGCAAGAGGCAGCTTGCTTAAGGCAACGTGACCCTAGAGAAGTGCACAAGATGGCACTTGTACACATGACATCCAGGGCATAAAACTAATAAAATAACACTCAAGGTGGGTCCTGAGCTGGGTGGAGAACAAGAAATGGGAGGTGTGCAGGCAGGAGAAAGCTAGGTTAGTCTGTCCACACAGGCAGTAGGACCTGATGATCCTGAAGGTCTTTTTAACCTGGAGGATTCTATAGTTCGTGTGGAGAACAAGGAGTGAGGTGTTTTAAAGTAGGATGGAACCCATTAAGCCAAGGGCTGGCAGAAAAATGCTGTTTTGCTTTTGGGTCCCAGGCCAAAAGGCACTAGGCAAACAAACAAACAAACAAACAAAAAAGGTTGTTGAGTCAGCAAATGGGCTCCCATGCACACACGTGGCAGGGCAGGGGATGTGGGATGCTGCTCCCATCAGAGATGCAGGCACAGATCATACCATGGAGCAGAGGCTGAACCCTGAAAAACCAACAGAGATGGGGACAACACCGGTCTGAGACTGGAACACAAGTCCTATGAGGAGCTGCTGAGGGAACTGGGGTGGTTTAGTCTGGAGAAGAGGGGGCTCAGCAGAGAGCTCTCTGCAACTACCTGAAAAGAAGGTGTGGGGAGCTGGGGGTCGGCCTCTATGATTCTGATTCTATGATTCCCTTCTTGCTGATACCTAGTGATAGAACCAAAGGGAATGGCCTCAAGTTGCCCCAGGGGAAGTTCAGATTGGAAATGAGGAGACATTTCTTCTCAGAAAGAGCAGTCAGGCATTGGAATGGGTTGCCCAGGGAGGTGGTGGAGTCACCACCCCTGGGGGTGTTTAAGGAGAGGTTGGATGCAGTGCTTGGGGACATGGATTTCAGCCCTCCAACCCAAGCTGCATCGGAAGACTTCCACCTACAGTGTCAAAAGAGGGCCTTTTCCCCTTCTCTTCTATAAAAAGGAAGAAAAAGCCTGCAAAAAAATTGTTTTAGGCTAACCCTAAAGTGAAAGTTCATTGTCTTCAGCTAGACTTCAAAAACAAAGTCTCTGACCTGAAATGTTTAATTTGACCTAAATTCTTTTACTTTGCTTTTGGTTTCTGGGATAGATTAAGGAAATGGGCCAGTTTTAAAATACAACAATAGTTTAACTCAGGCTTTTTTTACCGTCACCTGTTTTTTCTTTCTTTATATTTTTTTTTACAGATCTCTGACAGATCTCACTGAACTCCTGGTTTGAATGCTAAAGTTGAAGGATGGCCCAAAATCCCTAAACAGCATGTTGTAGGATGATCTGAGGAAAAATATAATGGTCTGGTGTATTTTTGGGGGTTTGGTTGGTTGGTTGAGTTTTTCGGTTTGTTTTGTTTTTTGTTGGTTGCAAAATATTTAACAAGGGAAAGAACCAACTTTCCAATTAAGTCATTTGAGAAAATGCAGTGTTTACTCAGTCAGATAGCTGTTTTTAACAACAGCATCTTTCTAGGTTTTAAGATCTGTCAGGACCAGGGTAGAAACAACCATTTCCCTTCATGCCAAGTGCCCTTGAGTTGTAGAACAACTGCTTCTAACCTCATTTATGAATAATAATACTAGTTGCACTGTGTTTTCCTTTGAATTCCTGGTTTATCCACTTGGGAATCAGATTATTGCCTCATAAAACAGTGCAAGGCTACTATTAACCTGTAATTGATACATTAAAAAATAGGTAGGGGATACCTATGGAAAGTAACTGCTCTGCATAGGGCACTCAGTACTTTATAAACCTAAACAACTCTACTATACCACACAAACATTTTTGCTTTTCGCACTACAGAAAGCCAAGATCGAGTCAGCAGAAAGCAAGATATAGGAGAAGCAATCAAACCTCAGAGATGTTCCACACTGATATCCAGAAATGACAGCCTCTCATTTCTCTGTTCGACTGTGGCTGCCCCCCGAGCTGACCTATCCTCATCACAGCCACTGCATCTGAAAACAGCTGAGCCAAAGACATGAAGAGGAGGGTTGAAACCAAGAGCAGCTCAAAATGCAAAGCACAAGTGCAGGAAACACATTTCGCCTAGGTCTGGGACATTCAGAAGGCCCCTGGGTATCTCCTGGCCATCTCCAAGTGCAGGCTGTGCATCCCCTGCAGGCTCCTTGGAGCAGCATATGGGTTCCAGCTGAACATCTCAAAAGAGCAGCTTTTCACTCAGGTATCTGTTCCCTTATAAAACCTCACTCTTAGCCCTGCCTCCAAACCATGTTTATAGCTAGAAATTCAGTGCAGGTAGGAGAGGAAGTAAGATGCATCTTTTCAGCCCTCTTCTTGAGCTCCTCAGGGCTTGCAGTGGACATTGCCATTGCCATGGGATGTGACTTGCTCTTGCTAACAGCTCCAAAGCTCTTGGAAAGTACCTGCCTCGCCAGCACTAAGCATGCCCTTATGCCCACGACAGCGCACAGAAGTAAAAGTTGCAGATTTTCTTTTCCTTCTTCTATTAGGTTCTCAGTCTAGTTCCTCTGAACTCCAGGGGCTTCTCTCCAAAGAGAAAGTGTTTTTAATTTTCATTAAAACATTGGTGGGCAGTAAGAAACAAAGGACAAGGAGACAGCATCCTATTTTTTCCACACATCTGGGGAGGGAGTAAACGGATGTATAACACCAGCATTGTTTGTATGCATTTGGAACGAAACAAATCATTTGCAGACGTATATCAGATTGATTTCACTTGGGAAAAAAAAAAAATTAAAAAAGGAAAAAAAAACTGTTAGGACAAATTAAAAGAGTCACAACATTGTGTTGCTTTCTAGATAAAAAAAGCCTTTGGTTATTTTATCCTATTCTTTTGGAGGTTTCCTTACTATTGCATTTAGCTGCCCACTTTGAAATTTTAACCAGTTTCAAAGGGGACCCAAGTCTCAGGATGGATTTGCAAGGCTGGTACCAGGCTTGTCTTGTCCTTTGAGCACATCGTTAAAAAGTGAATGTCCTTGTGCCTTGCAGTGCTGCTGGGGAGGTCATTTTCAGATGATAACCCTGTTAGAAAACCACATTTCATGATGGGTGGAACAAGGGTTGGCAGAATCCACCTGGAAATCAGGGGACTGCACAGCTCATCTTTAAAAAGAAAAAAAAAAAAAAAAAAAAAAAGGAAAAAAAAAAAGAACACTTACATGTCTGGGTTTGAGGCAGGTGACAGTAATAAGCAGTGATAAATGAACATCAGTCTCTGTTCACAGAAGATTTCTCATCTTGGCCATGTGCCAGGTGCACTGCCTATTTGGATGCCTTAGTCCTTGTTGTCAAAACTGCTCTACTTCACCCCCCAAAAAAAGTATATATATATATATATATATTCCCTCAGCCAAATGGGAAGAGTGGGTAATGCCTGGGTAGGAAACTGAGGCAAGTGTTCCAGCCTGGACCATTGAAGGTGCCTCCAGCCTTCTAGACGTATGAATGCCATTTTTCATTCCTCGCTATTCCCCTCTACCATTGGGTGATTGCCTGCGCTCAGCCCAGCTGTGGTTCCTACCAGGCACTCAGATAAACATCATTGAGCAGCAAAAGCAGTTATAACACAGCAGTACTTTCTAGAGTACCTGAACTGTGCAGTCACAACAGCCCCGGCCCCAAGGGTAGAGGCAAGCCTCTTTTTGTGTCTGATTCTAAGCAAATGGTACCTAACTTGCAATGGCAGCTAACTTGCAGCCACCGTCAGCCTTGTTCACAGAGCAGAGGGCAGCAGATGCAGAGTCTTGCATCCCAAGACCAGGACAGCAAATCAGAATCCCTCTTTTATAAAACTGTTGGGCAGTAATGACATTTCTGAAGGAGAAGGCTGGTAGTAGGCACTTGAGGCACCACTGGTACTTGGCGACACAGACAACTTTTGAGTACATGCTTTCTTTAGCTGATATTTGCAGGAAGTAAACTCAAATCAGCCCTGATAGCAAGATTCGATGGGACACAGAATGGATCCCACAAAATCCAGCAGGATCAGGGCCTTACTTCAGCAGTTGCTGCTTAGTCTGGAACAGCCTGACATCCACCAGGCATTATGGTCTTCACTTTCTAGAGAAGGTTTCCTGAAGGATCCTGTACAGAAGCATCTCTGCTTCATCTCCCATGCTGCATTTTTCTTTCAGCTCCTTCCAGCCTCCCAGACATCAGCTCATCACTTTCCCACCCTTTCTTGGCCATCATTATTGCTAAGAAATAGCTGTATGACTATGCTGTGTACACGCGGCTGTAGCTCCAGCTGTCATGCATTTATTGTGCTTGGGTGCCTGCTTAAGGACGCCTTAAAATGGCTTATAGTCCACCATCCATCCATTTGCTTTTACGCCTCTGAAGACTGAAATTTCCCTTCATTTGAGACTTCTGTAATTATTCTTAATAAAACAGTATTTATGTACTTCTCCTCTTTCCTTTATGAGATTGCTCGTGTATTTTGCAGGCTTCCTGGTTGTTGCCTATGCTTGATGATAATGACTCAACAAGAAAGCTAAAGCATGTTACAACAGCATACTTTGGTCACTGGAATTTTTAGCCTGTGTCTGACACATGGATTTTGGGGGCAGAGAATTTCATTTGTTGTGTCTGAGACCATTGCCCTAAATACTTCCTATTCCTCTAGATTTTCCCAGACATTGCAAGATCCCAGAGGGCATTTTGTATTCCCTCCAACTTAACTGCAGTGGAGTCCGAAACTTTCATTGCCTCTTCCAGTGTCTAATAAAATCTCACGAGAACAACAGCTTTTTGTGTGCAGCTACTTTCTATATCCAAAGGATACTCCTGAACTTTAGCCTGACTTTTGCTTTTGGCTCCCCTCCTAGGACTTTGATCCAAGAAACCCTCTCGACATGTTCCACTTGTTCAGCTGGGGAATTCAGCACTGCAGTATCTTGCATTGCAGATTATTTTTAGGGATGATCAAATCAAGACAGATAAAATAAGAAACAAGCTGAATCTTTGCTAGAGCTGAAAGCAAAACGCTGTGACTTACCAGCACTTGGTCTCATGGCTAGAGTTGAATTCCTCATGCAAGAAAGAGCAAAACGTATTCCTGATAGACATATTTCTCAGCTGGGCCCCCAGCTGAGCGGCATTCAGGCCATGCTATCAGATTATTCCTTCTCTCCCTGGTGTCTCTCTTCCAAGTGCCCATCAGCTAGAGAAGTCCCACACTGGAGGCCAGCTGTGGCCTCCCCAGGGAAAGGTTCAACAGCGAGCAGTGGTGCCCTGCAGCACGACAGCTCTGAATTTGAAGCTGAACTGAAGAGCAGTGGCCAGGTGATGTGTGTGCCAATGGGAAACAGCCTGAGCTGGTATGATAAAGCAGACAGTTCCACACTCCAAACCAAAAAAAAAAAAAAAAAACCAAAAAAAAACAAAAAAAAAAACATTTGAAGGAAGCACATTTCACTGGGATCCTATTCTCAGTTGACACCACTGGGTTTAGCCACAGTTACCCAGTGGTGTAATCTATCAGGAGAGACCACACTCTCTGCTGGACCAACAAGCTTTCCCATGGGCAAGCCTTCTTCCATAAGCAGAATTTTGCTGTCCGTAAGCTTTCCTGGAGAGCAAAAGCACATCCTCATGCTGAAGAAGCAGAACCAGCTGGGGATGCATCAACAGACCTTGGTGGCTCAGCGGTGCTGCCTACCAGCACACAGCAAGCGGCACAGTTATTTTTAGGACAAAAAGGACAAATCACTATGGGTCAACAAAGTCATCTGCATGTCAAAATACCCAAACTAAATCCAAAATTCAGTTCAAAGTCAAGCAAATATTGTTAGCCGTGAAAGACATCCTAAACAATAACAGCCATCAAGACTGGTGATGCACTGCAGAATTCCACTTAAGCCTTTTAATAAATGATTATCAGATCTTAAATAAACTCAGCTGGGCTGTCTAATCACAGCACTCATCATCTAGCACTTTATTGGAAGGAAAAGAATAGCAAAAAACAGTGAGACATACCTCTCTGTGTCATATGCCAAGACTTAAGAAAACCATTTGGGGAGAAATTCCACAGAACTGTGCAGTAGAAATGCGAAGGATAAAATCTTATTTTTTCACTGGTGTGAGGAAGCAGGCTTTGCTCTTAACTGGTCAGAATCACCTGGGGAAAGACAGACAGACAGAAAGACAGAAGGAAAGACAGACAGAAAGACAGAGAGACAGAGAGAGAGACAGAAAGAAAGAGAGAAAGAAAGAAAGAAAGAAAGAAAGAAAGA
>CM021737.1:17141121-17155580 GCA_011075105.1 Heteronetta atricapilla | reverse complement strand
AAGAAAGAAAGAAAGAAAGAAAGAAAGAAAGAAAGAAAGAAAATGTGATTGAGGGAAGAAGCAGCTAGTTTAAACTAGTCCCTCAGAGGCATTTATTTTTTAGAAGACAATTTTCCTTTTTCTTTTCAGCTGATCATTGCCAACAGTATTTTAGCCTATGCTCTGCCTGCTGACCTACCACATTTAGCCTACTTATAGTAATTAAACTTTAATTAAGTTTATTAGGCGTTCATCTAACATGAAAAGTAAGTCAAAGGCTTTGCAAAGTGTTGGCTAAGGTCTTAGCATGACTGGGCAGTTTGGGTTTACATAATTGTATTTATATATTTATATCAAATATATTTTTTAAATGTAAGTCATGTCTATCTTACTGATCATCTCCTTTCTTACAGCCAGAGCAACCACTTTGTCTACAGTTTCACTCAGAACCAGTGTTGCAAGAAGTGGCACTTGTTTTGCTGCTGCTGTTGATGTAACAGAGACCTCAAGAGACTGACTTGTGCTTTAGGATGCTCCCGTAAGTTCAGACCCATCACATACCTCAGGTCTCTCCTCCTAGGCTTTCAGCTGTATTTCGTGGCATTTCTGATTCTTCAAAAAACTAAGGAAAGGGCTCTTCTCCAATTCCACCCTGTCAGGGCAGAGAGAAGACAGCTGTTTTCCAGTCAGCCTTACACTGTGCCCGAAGAACTTGACCAAAGTTTTCTGACAAGTCAGAGTACACCATTTCCCCATTTCCTCTCGTCTTTGCCTGATACCATCCAAATAAGTTCCCTCACAACCCAGTAAATGTGCTGCCACCACGAGTTTCTGAATGAAGGAGGCAGTATCAGAAGTTTCCTGGCAGACCCAGAACCAGGAAGTCTACCCCTCCCTAGACACCAAACAATAGTCTAAAATATTCAATATTTTAAAAGCCCAGTGCCATCTTCAGTTAGTAGCATTACTATTCTTTAATTTCTGTAGCATTACCTTGAAAACCAAAAGCATGCTGCATGCACATATCTCAATGATCAGCCAATGTCTGTTGGTTGGCATCCTTAACTCTCCCTTGATATGAGTCACACCATTCTCACCTCCAGCAAAAACTGATCAGCTTTTTAGCCTGGGAAAGCCACTGATTTTAGAGCTATTGTTCTAAAACAGCTTGGGCAAACCTCCCATGGGAGAAAGCGCTGCACCCTGGCACATGGAGGACACACAGACTGAGCCCATCACAACCTACCTCGAAGCTGCATCCTCAGAGCAGGGCAAGGTGTACAGCATTTTTCTCCAGGTTTTCAGCCAAAGGTCCTTCTGCAAGCCCTCCTCCTTACAAGTCTTGCCAGCAGGGCTGTGCAATGGCACCAATGCTGCTCATGGCTCAGCACAATTCAGCCTATGCAGGCTGTGGGGTCTACTCCAGGTGCTGGGCATGTCACCCTGGGGCTGCCTCATCCCATCCCCAGCGGCCTCTTGTTAGACCTCCCCCCCTTTATCCAAAACATGTATCTGCAAACACAGCCAGGATAACTGCACAACCCAAAAGCTCACCAAGCAGCAGTTAATACAACCCACACCCTATTTTGCCAACAGCTGTACCCCAGCACCAGCTTTGGAGGGTCTCTGGCAGCCACAGAGCCAAATAACAAACCAAAATGCTCTAAAAGCAGCCAAGGGGCAGAATTGGGCAAAACTCTGTCCCATCACCTTCCCATCAAAGTGAATCTCTCATCCTGTTATCAAAGAGCACTGATCTGTGCCAGGAGACACGAAGGACCTTCCCCACCACAGAAACATGCCTCAGATACAGACAGAAGTCTCCAACATTTTTGGAAAGAAGGAAGCAAGCTTTTTGAACAAGACACATTTTCATTTTGGGTAAAGCTTTCCAGACATGCTGTGATAACCATGGCATAAGAAATTATACAGATAGTTTTCTGCATAAAAATGCAGGGGAAAAATGATTTAAAAAGAAAAAAAAAAAAAAAAAAAAAGAAAGAAAAAAACCACAAGCACCAACTTACAAAAGGAGGGTTTGGAAAATAATTTTTTGGCAACAAACCCCTCAGCTTAGTGCCTGGCAGGCACCAAATATTTAGCTTTGAAAAATAAAAATTTGTTCTTTGTTTTTTTGTTTGTTTGTTTTTTAATGAGAGAAAGTGCATTGATACTGTGAGAGAGAAGGGTCTGACAAACAACACACCAATGTGCTTTTGTGGACTTTTATGTAAAAAGATACATAAATCTGAGACCAAGTCCAAAGCCCCCAGGAGTATGTGTAGCTGCAGGGGCTCATATCCCCTGAACGACAGGCACCTCCCAGCAAGCCTCAGAAGACATTTAAATGGGTGTTGGAGACCCAAAAGAAGTAATACCTCTTGGTATATAAAAACTCCATGTCTCTAGACCTACTCTGTTAACTCAGGGGTATTTTTAGTTAGAGCATGGGAGGATGGCATGTTCTGATACTTGCCACTCCAGCTGCCAAAACCATCCCAGCAGTGGTTGCAAAGCTCCTGGACTACAATCAAAGCAGCACCAACTGAAAACGCCAGCAGAGCCAACTTGGCACGGCACAGCACCACATTTAACGACTTGTGGTGTCTTAAAGAAGCAACATTGCAAGCCTGGTGGTAGGTAGGTGGCTTTCATGACTCTGTCACATCTTTTTTCAGGGATGAACTGGATGGTGAGCCCCCAGCCTGGATATCAAACCTCCACCTGTGTCGCACATACTCGAGCCAGAACTGCACCACCTTGCTCTTTGGTTCCCAAATCCCCGGAGGGCCACTGGCCTGGCTGTGGCTCCGTCATCTCCATCCCCTTCCCCAGACCACACATCTGGTCCCGGTGCTTCTCCCGAAGTGCTCGCAGCCCCCTGGAGCGCCACTGCCTTCGCAGCAGCGATGAATGAGTCAGGGCCTCTTTTTGGCTGCCTGCAGCTGGACGATTTGACAGAGAGAGGCTCCAACTTTAAAGTGAAAATACTACTTTGTAAACAAAGCCGAGATGAGATTTATCACAAAACAGCTGTTGTTCCAAACAGTAATCACCTATTTATTTTATTTTTCAGTGCATCAGAAGAAAAATGTTCATCGTGAATGCTCTGTGCACAAATGCCATTTCCTAATGAGACGTTCTGTACGCCACTTAAACCAAACAATTGAAACTCCCTGTGCTGGATTGAAACGGGTACATTTGCCTCCTCCAGCAGAAGTAAAGCTCTGGGAAACCTGGTGCCCCTTGCATATGTCTTGGAGTCACCTCTCATTGTATTCTTTGGCCTGCAATGTACAGAAGAATCTCTTAGGGGCTTTAAAAGTAAATCCAAAACATTTTGATCTGTCCTGAGGCCTGCACTCTGTCAGAGTGTTAGACAAATTTACTCCCAGCATCGGGAAGGGCTCTCCAAGCGGCCTGCTGCTAAACCTCAGATGTCATCACGTGGAAATGTCCAACTTGGAAGCTTCGGCTTGCCACAGGCCTCCCAGCAGGGAAGGACCCGAGTCACAGAGGCCTGTTTTTAGCCCTGGATGAGCCCCAGGCAGGAGGGACAAGCCAGCAGTGCCAACAAAAGGTGTAGCACGTTCGTGCAGCAAAGTGAGGCAGACCTGCCCATGCTGCAGGTCCGTACGGAGCAGGAGGAGAAGTCCCGCTCCCTACCTGCATCTCTTCCCAAGGTAAGTATTCCCCCTGCTCATTCTGCTTCTGCTGACATTGATTCACAGCCTTTTGTGGAATACGTGCTATAAATATATATGCCGGTTTCCAAAATAGCCTCGCAGGGATACGCTGTAAACAGTGCTGCTCCCTGATGTTTCCTGCATCTATTTTAGTAGCTCTGCATAACCCATAGTAAACTCCATTTTCTGGGCTCCTCTCTCCCAGCCTCCCCTTGCTCTCAGCACACGGAGGCCGGAAAGGCTTTGGTTTCAAACTAATTCACTCGATGGCATGGGAAAAAGCAGAGAGGTAACTAGAGAAACAGAACATTTGGCAAATGTATATTGAACTTCTCACAACAAACCCATTAGTTCATGAGGCCCATCTCTATGGCAACCAAACAGCAGAAAAACAAGACATTAACACCTAAATTTATTAGTGAGGAAGTGCTTAGCTATTATCATTTCAGGGGTATATTCCCCCCAACCCCCACCTCCTTTTGGTTCGAAATGAAGACAACTCGATTCTAGTTCAAAAGCCAATGTAAACATCGGCGCACAATTTACAGACATAGGATCTGAAGCTTTCACATTTTTAATCACAGTTTGAAAAACAAAACAAAACAAAACAGACATTTGAAAGGAGTTACTCAATTTCCATTTTATTTTGCAAATTTGTTAGAGATTGGCAAGTCATGGGAACAAAGAGCGAGATGCCACCTATCCTACCCTAAGAGGTCTGTGAAGACCTTTGTAAGATGAAGTTGTGTACACACACAGCTTCTCCCAAAATAATTTCAAAGCAGCTTTTTTTTTTTTTTTTTTTTTTAACATGACCATTACAAGCAGCTCCCTGGGGAAAGTACAACACAAACTCCACTGTGCTCGTATCACAGACACTGGGTAAGTGTGTCACTATTTGGGTATGTTCACTCCAGAAGTATGCAAGTCGGGGAACAAGATGCTGGGAAGCAAGGACTGAGGGCAGCATCGTGTTCTTTGGCAGCCAAGATAATGAATCCAGACATTTTTGGAGATCCAAGTGTGCATGAGGGACCAGAATGAATTCCAGGGGCCTCGAGAGCAAAGATTAGACTGGGACAGCCTGTAGAAGACAACGAGGTGTTGGGGTTTTATCTCTGCGAGTCAAAATGAAACAGGAAAACAGGGGATGTGTCTCAGCCCAAGACAGGCACACCTGAAGTTGGCCTTTCATGATGCTAAGACTCTTTGTACTGGCTCTGGCTGGGATGGAGTTAACAGTCCCTGCAGCAGCCCACACAGTGCTGTGTCTGCACTTGCAGCTAGAACAGCAGCCGCATCACAGCAGTGCTGTGTCTGCTGCTGAGCAGTGCTGGCACAGCATCAGGACTCCCTCCAAATACCCCCAGAGCCAGCAGGGTGGGGAGGGCAAGAGGGGAGGAACGAACATCACCAGGGCAGCTGACCTAAACCAGCCAAAGGGATGTTCCATACCTTATGGTGTCACACTCAGCAATAAAAGGTGGGAAAAGGAAGAAGAGGGGAGGAGTGGGCTCTCGTTGTGAAAATGTCTGGCCTCCCAAATGATACCTACCATGTGTTGAGGCCCTACTTCAGGGACATGCTCAATCATCACTTTTTGGTAGGAAATAGAGAGTAATTTCTTTCCTCTGCACTTCCACATCGCATTTGCTTGTCTTATTTTTTTTAAAATATCCTTTCCCTTTTCCCTTTAGTTAAATTATTTAATTATTAATAGTTTTTCCCTACATTATTTTTTTTCCTTTAATTAAATTATCTTTATCTCAACCCATGAGTTGTTTCTTTCCTTTTCTTCTTCCCTTCCTCTTCTGATGAGGGGGAGTGAGAGAGTGGTTGTGGTGTTCAGCTGCCTAGCAAGGTAACACCACCACGCTCTTCACATTTCATTAGGTGTTCACTGAACTCTTTTCCCTCTTTGCTTCATGATTTAGAATAACTTTTAGTAAGGATAAGGATCTGGCTTTCTTAGAATGGATGTTCATAAAGAATCCAGCCCTGGTCACTGTCAGAGGCAGGAAATTGGGCTGGACAGACTGGCAGCCTGATCCTGTACAGCAATCTCCGTGTTGTCCAACCAGATGTGCAACAGACCTCGTGGCTGGGGCAAAATTACCCTCCCAGCAACAGCAGCACGGGTAAGTGAAGCAAAGGAAAGCGTTCAGTGGCATGTGGCAGTGCACCTTGCCTTGGGATCAAACAGATTTTATAAAACAAGGGGTTACCATTTCTGGAATCAGAGCAGAGTAAGTACATGGTCAGCAATAATGATACAAATGGATCTCATGGGTTTGCAAGGACCACAAGCGGTGCGTCAGGCTTGTCAGTGCTCCATGCGTGCTAATAAAGATTGGTAACACTAAACCCTCCGTGACTGCAGAGGGGAGGGTAGAGAGAAGAACAGCTCTGAACACCACCAGAACTAGTCTGACACCAGTAGGTTGAAGACAGCAAGCAACAATTGCCCTGAACTCAGTGCCTCAAGGCGTGGGTGTGCAGATGTGCTGGATTACCCCATTTCTACAGAACTACTTGGCTCCATATTGAAGACTCCATGGATCTGGAAGTCGCTTTCCAAACTGTTTAGAATTTCCCACTTCCATCCAACGCTGTTTCCAGGTGACAGGCAGCTTCTCTGGGTGCTAATTCATGAGTAGCCATTGCAGGCTAATTCAGATGTCTTTGCACAAGGACGGATAAGAAAATCCAGGCTAAAGATTAGGTAAAAATTCTTACTGTTAAGGGCAACAGAACACTGGGATACGATGCCTTGAAAAACCATGGACTCCTCACAAAGACCTGTCAGGAATCACTTAGTTAGAATTGTTCCTGCCCAGGGGCAACCCAGGGCACCCAGGGCAGTCACTGCATCAGTGATGCTGAGAGCTGTGCTTGACTTCTCACGCAGAGCTGCAACTGCAGGTGAGAAGACTCATACAAAATAAGATTTGCCCCTTCCTACTGTAACAGGCATGATTTGCCACAGGATGGAGTAGGTATAAAATGCCAGATCTGCCTGATAAAGGCCAGAGCAGATGGGCCATGGATTTTCACAAGGTTTTTAGCTCTTTGGGAGTAGATGTTGCCATGATAAGGGAATGCCTTTCCTTCCGAGGACTACGTGCAGGGCATGTAACTCAGTGCTGCTTCTGAACACTGACAGCAAATGGATTACAGGGAACAGATGAAAAAGAGTCAAATCATCTTTCTCCTCCAGCTTCCCTCAGGTGGAGTCAACAGAGCATCTCTGAGCTTACACCATTGAAACCATGAGCTAAATTTAGCCCATCACCATATAGAAGGTCTAATGGCAAATTGCCTGTCATCTAATTCCAGGCATGTGATCAGAAAATGTTTAACACAAAGGTTACAATATATTAACCACACTGCCATTAGTGGTGGAACAATCCATTACTAATATTCCTCCATCCTCAGGCAGTACCTCCTCCTGAAAGCATGCTGCCAGGATTTAAGCTGACCAGGGCCCTAATTTCCAGGCCCTTCAGGCAGGTTACAAGAAAGCAAATTAACAGGTTGAAACCCTGACAATTTGCTTCTGAAATAAGGTCACTGAGGATCCTGCAAGTCCCTAACTAGCTGACTTGCTCTCAGCTGAAAGACATTTCAAGAACGTTAGCATCGGTGCCAAAAATATCTGAGCTTGTCCCTGCGGCAAAACAGCATCAGGAGAAGGAGGCTGAGGATGAAGTGCCAGTGTCTGAATAGGCAGTGTTGGGAGGGTCTGAGCTGTTGTCCTCCCGCTTGCAGGGGTACCTCCGCTGGCAGGAAGAGCAAAGCAGCTCTAGAGAGGAGGGCATGGGCCTCTGCAGCAGAGCATGGGCAAATGCACGCCTGGGAAATGGCTGCTTTGCAAGTCCCGGATGACCTCCAAGGAGTTCCCAAAGGCAGCAGGCAGAGCTGCCAGGCGGTTGTCCTGCTGCTGTCCCGAGTCACACTCACCCCGCACCACTCTGGGTCTCTCGCTCTCTCCTCAAATACTCTTTTTCACCATGAAACCCCATCAGCTGAAGTCCTCTGGCAAAGGGTTTAAGCACACAGCAGCCACTGCTGGCTTGAAATAAACCTTCAGCATATCCAGTCCCTACAGAAGGCACAATTCCACCAAAACATCATGCTCAGAAACATCGTGCCCACTTCACCAACAATTTTCCTCTGCCGGAAAATCTTTTCCCAACTCTGGTTTCTCATTTCAGCCTTTTCTGAAGAAAAGAGTTATGTTTTCCTCCCATGAAGTTGTTTTATAACAAAATTTAGCAATTGTATGGAAATTCATACCCCCAAACTTCCACATAGATCCAGCCTGAGAAAAGATTTGGATTGACTCGGAGTAAGGTATCTCAGAATCCTCTTTTGTGGCTTCCACAATTGGTGTTGTAGATATATTTTCCAAATTAAGCATCTTGAAGCCCCAGTGCTGCATCTTGGTGCCTTCCCCCCTGGAGTCCCCTGCAGTGGGTGGGCTGGCACATCGCTGGGGTGAGGTGGGCGCCCTGCTTCTGACCGATCTTTTCAAACGCAGCAGCAAGGCTGACTCCTAAAATTCATGTCACCGCTGCTGTCCTGAGGGAGGGGGGGAAGACACACACTGAAATGTATGCCGATCCTGGGCACCAGCTTCTGGTTATTAATACCCCCGCTCCACATATGCATGCACATAGATGCGGATTGTGTAATAGCTTTGAAAAATCATCCAGGCCCTCCGGAGACAGTGCCATCTTGAATCCATTAGCTGTGTTATGAATAAATGAATGAACAAAAGCCAATTTTTTTCTGATCGTGTGGAGAAGGCAGAGGAGGGCCACACGTAGCAGTGGAGAGGAGGAGTGTGACCCTGCAGCTGACACCGGCCCCCCGAGCGTGCCCCGTGGCACCGTTTGGTTGTGGTGGAGCCACGCAGAGCCAAGAGGTGCCCAAATCCAGAACTGAAAGCTGCTGTTACCCGAGTGTGTTTATTTTAGTCCTGCCTGCATGCATGTGTGTTCCCAGCAGGAGGGGACGTAAATGGTCCCGGCCATCCCAGCCCAGCCCTCCATCCTTGGGCACGTGCCAAAACCGTTCTGCTCACTCTAGCGCCAGGTCACATTTCTTGGCAGGGAGCTCAGCTCCTTCTCCCCTCTCCCTTCCCCCATGCTCCTGGTAAAATATGAAAACAGCCTGCCACCTGCCATTTGCCTGGCCTGTTTCTCTCTGTCTGCCAAAAATTAGCAACATGCCCCCAAATATAATTGGAAACACTGCACTGCACTGCAGGGGTCCCATTTCTGTTGCACAGAAGAGACTTGAAAAAAAGCCAATTTAATTTCTAGATTCCCCGGGCTGCATATAGCTGCTAAGTGGGGAGGTAAAAAAAGTCACTTTTATCAGGCCAATTCCTATTAGTAGATTCAGATCTTTTAACAAGCCATGCTGTAGGAATCAGCGAGCTGTCATTGCAAACAGATTTAGGGCATTGTTTCTTGGAATTAGAGTTGTGTGGGAGGTCAGAAGCTAGAGGCCAGCATTCCCAAACTTCAGAGCGGAGAGCCTGGGTGCACACAGCAGAGCTGGGAGTGGCAGAGGATTTGTGAAGGCTGACATGAGCCCCGGGAAGCAAATCGCCCCATTCCCTCCACCAGCAGATCTTCTACAAGGGTCCCTCGAGGACTCTTGCAGGAGGCATCTGGAGATGAGTCCAAGGCTCTGCTGGGTTTCACTGCTATTGCAGCAGCTGTGGCTTCATCCCCTTTAGGGAAACAGCTTTGGGAAGTGCAGCTCGGCTAAGGGAGGGCTCCATCTGTCCTCTGCTCCGGGCAGCTCAGCCCGCTTGCAGAACGTACCAGCCACCGAGGCTCCGAGGTCCGCAGTCCATGGGCCAGCCCTGCAAAGCTAGTGGTTATCTTCCTGTTGCAGACGGGAGGTGGAAAAGGAGAAGAAGAGAACATAGGACACCTCATTCATGCCATGCATTAGCAGAGAGCTTGGCCAGCAGATTTCTGAAGCTGAAAAGCAACATTTCAACCTGAAGAGCTGTTTACATTGTCAGGGTTGATTTGCCAGGCGTATAAAAATGCTGTGCCAGACTGGCTTATTGTGTTCGTCCCTCCAAATACTTGGGGTCTGCACCTTTGTTACGGGGTGTCTGCATCTGTCCTGTGATGGGGGTGTCCTAAAAAACAGATCTAGAGGAGACCAACACAGGCAATACCAAGCCCTGCAGAAGGGTTTCAGCTCTCAGCAAGGGACAGCAGCTGAGGACACAACAGGGCAGTAGGCACATCACCACCCCATCACTTTCTGCAGGCCTAACTCATGTACATGAGTTGCCAGGCCATCCTCAGGCTCAGGGGACACTAGCAACCAGTGCACAAACTATGTGCTGTTAAAATAAATACTCCCTGCCATCCTTCTCAAGCAGTATTGATATCTCCTTCCTGATAAATGACTCCAAAATGAGTGAAAAAATGTCCTTGCTAGCCGTCCTCCAAATTCCAGGGGCCTTACCTACTTCACCCCTTGAATTCTGCTTTCTTCTTAATCTTACACAAAGGCTGCAAAAACACATTCATTTAGGGTGGTATGGTCCAAAGAGGAATGGTCTGAGGGAGAAGAGTGCATCATCCTGAATCACAGCACTGCCACATAACTCCCCACGCAGATCTGAAGAGGCAGACAGACCAAGGTTTCATAATACTGAGGGCTGTGAGACCTTCAGGGAACGCCAGGAGAACAAGGTGCCCAAATCTGGTCCCTACAATCTGGCAAGCCAGGTGGCAGACCACCCAGCCATCACCAGGCTCCCACCCTCCTTGGGATGTGTGCTCTGAAGACTCCCCTCTGAAGGCGCACAGTGATGCCGCGGTCAGACATCCTGAGGGCAATGGAGTGTAACTACGAGCCTTGTTGCACGGCGCACAGGACGCCGTGAGATTTGGGTGTCTCTGGAGCTAGGGTGGGTCACTATTTTTGGAGCATGGACTTGGATGCCTACATCCCTTGAATGGATCTGATCCATGGAACTGTGGGCTGCCTTAATTTCAGCCCTAGAAGGGAAGAGCAAGAAGGAGCCCTGAGGAGAGCCCAGATTCCTTCTCTTCAGGTTGCTTAGTTAATAGACTTTAATGGATCGGTGAGTGAGAAATAAATGGCTGATTCCAACTACCTCAAAATTCTTCAATGTTAGAATTATTTTTGTATATCAAGCATGGTATTAAATGACAGGATGATGACCCTACATTTCCAAAAGAGAAAAGAAGTCATCACAAAATCCACAGCTGCTCCACATTTGCAAAAAGCTGTTTAAAACAAAATAAACCAATACATTTGCTCCAAGAAATATGCATTAGGCACTGGCAGCTTGCTTCCCTCATTCCTCTATCCCCAAGTACTTAAGCTGAAAGGAGGGGAAAACCTTGAAGTAATATATGCATGAAAAAGCCCTGAGAACAATAGCTGCTCTCCAGTTGACTCCAAAGCTGTTATTAAACTTGAGGTTCCTGTGCTAGCAGAGCACAGCTTGAACAGAATGCTCTGCATTCACCACCACCATCACCAGGCTCCGATAATGCAAGCGAGTCAGATTTCCACCTACAAATTCCTGGAAGTTCATAGCCTAAAGAGCAACATGCCAACATCTCAGTATGAGCAGGCTCAGCTGGATAGCATTATGGAAATCTCTCCTGCAAGAGCAAAATATCAACAGACTAATCCTCAGATCAGAATGGGCAGGCTCTTACTTGGAGCCAAGCACCATCACCCTGTCTAAATCAAACTTTTCTTAGTGGACTTCAGAGCAAGGTGCATTCAATGTGAAGCAGCTAGAGTAGGGCATACAAACCTTACCCAAATCTTCAGTTCCAGATGAGGAAAAAAGTTGGGTTGAAAAAGCAAGCATCCAGAAGTTAGGACTCATTAGCCCATTATAAGCATCTTATAGAGGTTATAATGATAATAATGTAATGTAATGTGATAATACAACCATCAGTCAGAAAGAGGAAGGGCAACAAAGGAAAATATTTAGGCTGTAGCTTCAATTGTGCATTCCCGTGCATTTGGCCTGGTGCTCACCAATCCTGAAGCCATCCCACACCATGGCATCAGCATGCAGTTCTGAACACACTTTCCAAAGCTGTTTCACTGAGAAGGGGAAGACACCTCATCCTTCAGGGGCTGAAGGAAGGGGATGGGCAGTTCAGTGTTTCATCAGCACCATAGGAAGAAACGGACTCACTCAACGAGCTACGAGAAGACGCAACATGGTGGGAAAGGCAAGCAGAGACTGCAACACAGTTTGAGACAGAGCGCAAAAACGACCAACTGGGACCTGTTTGCAGATGTTAAAAGTCTCCAGGGAAGACAAAATGAAGGATTAGGAAGGAAATCCAAGAGAAACAGAGTTCACTTAAAAGCAGATGCTCATCACTATAAATATATCTGAGCAATGTATATTGTTTATTTTCAATAAACCCAACCACCTATCATTTCAGCCAGGCCTGTCATGACTATTCATTATTCAAGAAGTTTTGCCTGAAGGGGCACATACCCAGGCCACTGAGCTGCTGTACGCACAAGCACACCAGAGCATCACAGGGCGGGCAGGAGGGGATATGGCCTTCTGCATGTTCATCCTGCACAGCAAGCACAAAGCTCACTGGCTTGTTCTCCAGAGAAAACAGCCTCTGTTCCAGATGAAAGGGCTAATATACAACCTCTGACAAAAGCGTTGTTTCTGGGACAACTGGGAAGCACACACCAGGGACACACGAGGGCTCATAGTCATGCTGCTGGGCTACGCAGAGCTCCAACACACTCCCTGCCTGACAGAGAAGCCCTGGCTGCAGCAAAGTTCATATTTCATTGTTTTTCTTCTTTTTTTTTCATTTTTTTTCTTTTTTTTCTGATGATGTGTCACCTGTTGATGGATGGGGATGGGAAAACCAGTTGAAAAGTAATGGAGCAACCCACACCAAAGGCTGAGGAACTGGGGTGGGAAGGGGGAGCTAGAGCTGAGAACAGATGCTGCCAACACCAGCCCACAGCGCTCTTGAATTAGCAGCACAGTCCCTGGATATGCCAAACTGGGTAGAGGAAGCTGAGTGCAGCTGTTTGCAACAAGCTCATGGCTCCTCTTCCTCCTCAAAATGGAAAGGAGAATTAAAAGTTATGCCCGGCACTGGGGATGGCTCTGAGGGTCCCTTTTTCTAGGGGCTGACTTTGGAAAACGGAGCATCTGTAGACAATGAGAATTGCAAGTGCACAACAGTTTCTTCTAGTCCCTTGGATGCTGAGCTGGCCCATGAGAAATAAAGACTTAATCATTTACTGTAATTGAGTTTAAGAGCTGAAGAAGCCTATGAAGCACTATCTTTCAAATCATGTCTTCATCAAGAGACACAGCCAGGAAGAACAAGTAGCCCAGTCCACTGCCTAACAGAACACAGCCCCAAGCCAAAATAAATAAATAAATAAATAAATAAATATTATTAAAAAAAAAAAAAGTAATAAATAAACTACTTCAAATAAACTACTGTGTTTAAAACCAGAATTCGAGGCATCAAGGACTTGGGCAGAAAAGCAGGTGAAGGAGGTCTTTGAAGGCTGCAGGTAGCTAGAGACAGACTTCTCCAGCATGTTGCATCTCTCCATGCACACTACATAGCCTCCTTTCTGCTGAGAGGACAGGTGAAGTTTCACTGGTGTTTCCAGGAGACGTTAATGGAGTTATGCACCAAACACCTTTCAGTTGCTACTGGCTCTAGGTCCCTGATCGTCCCAGGCCCTTTGCAACCACCCAGACCTGCATTAACGACACTAAGATTAGCAGTAGGATCTCTACAGTGACAATTGTGGTGGTTTAGACCACATCAGTTTGTAAAATGCCCATCAGTGGCAGCCTGCTTTAGAGAAGCACAGGCAATATCCCAGAAGCTTTCAGGTGTCACCACAGCAAAAGTGAAGGGAACAGAGGAAGGGTTCAACTCGGTGGTTTTGTGCTTTCACAGCTGGGCTGAATGGCATTTGCACCGGTGCAGTCTTCATCGTCTAAGAGAGCAATGCAGACTCGGTATCTGCAACTAATCTGTTACTTGTAATAGGCAAGTGGAAGTATTTTAAAGTTAGAATAAGAATAAAACTATCCATCAACATTCCTGCCCAATGACTAAGGAGGGGTCCCCCCTCCTCCCATTTTGTGGGTTTCTCAGCGTGAGAGGCAGCCAGCTGTTTGGAAATGGGCTGCTGATAACGCTGCAGAGAAAGACACAGGGTATTCTAAGCCAATTAAAGATGTATTAAGAAAAGGCAAGAGAGTAGGAGGTACTGATCTTCTGAATCCATCTGTTTCACCCTTCTTGTGGGACAAGTAAACTGAAACTTCCAGATCTTCCACAGGGAGACCAGAAACAATCAAAACATGAATACTCCACACTTCAGAAAAACATGTCTTTTGCTAGATGTGCTCCTACACCCTGCTGACATCACTTGCACATGATAAGCTTCATTGTTAAACACACTCAGGGAAATAACACAAGCATACAAAAACAAAACAAAACAAAAAGGCAAAAAGCTAATTGCAATCTGTGGTCACTGTAAAGAGGTCAGTAGAGACCTGAACTGGCTGAATCCAAGATACAGGTAATAGAAATCATCTCCCAGGACCAGGCTGTACCACCTATGAACTCTGATAGAGCCCAAACATGAAACCAGAAGTGCTGCTTTGGTTGGAAAACAATGAAATAAAATAAAATAAAATAAAATAAAATAAAATAAAATAAAATAAAATAAAATAAAATAAAATAA